>JAWQRM010000056.1:0-33780 GCA_033557675.1 Coptodactyla brooksi | reverse complement strand
GCGAAACGTGCGTCGAGCATCCTCTCTACAAATTTTGGCGTAGTGGTGACTTTGTTTTACTTGGTTACAAAGCCAAAGGTTCCAAACCCTCAACTTTAAGAAAGGTATAAATCATCGAATAAATTACATTTTAAAATTTGCATTAATAGTGAAATTCGTAATTCTCTGCTTTAAATTTCAATGAAAACATACTCATTGAAGTATAACTAATAAGAACAAAGGCTATAAATCATGGTAGATACGTTACAAAATAGAATCAAATCAGGTTACAGAAATGTGTAACGTAATTTACTATAACCAAGCAGCAATAAAGCTTCAGGCTATTTCACAATTCACCTATAGCTTCTATTCGTTATTCCTACATTTTTACCTGTTTCAGTGAGAAACTATCTTCCGGATTTTCTCATAAACCCCCCTTTCTATTCACATTGTAATCCAGAAATGATATTCCCCTACTTTTAGGCCACAAATCGGAAATAGATTCTACAATAAGGTGCTTTCCATAAAACAGCCTGTGTAGGAACCTATAAATCATTCTCTAACAAAATGTTAAGATTATATCTCCGCCTGGCAAAGTACACGTTATTATAATTATTACCATAAGATTAGTAATTAGCAAACAGAATATAAATTCCATTTGTCATTTTTACCACACGACACGAGATCTCGAAATGACAAATGATAATTATAACTATTATACTATCGACGTTTTATAATCGACATGAGCGCAAGATTTCTTGGTCACTTGATTCGGTGTGTTCAGTGACCTATATAAATTGAATTAAAATGTGGATTAACCTTTTCTATAATTTACAACGCCCACTATAGTCCGAAAAGTTAATTATAGATACCTGATCGGCTCTTGTCACAGGTTTCCGCTATAATTCAGTGAAATGGCGGCAGCCTAGGCGATATAATTTGGCGTTTTAATAGTTTATGTTGGCGTGATGTGAAACTAAAATTGAGTAATTTTTTATTACATAATTGAATTAAAAATAGTACAAGAAAATTTACCACGTACCCTATGTATAAACGTGCTTCCTGGGTGGTCTTATATCGATCAACCCCATCCATTCAACAAAAAAGAAAACGAAATAAAAACGATTAGAAGCCATCCTCGGTATGTATAACACACGGTGTAACCAGAGAACAATACGTCATAGGTTTTGCACCGTCCTTTGTACGTGAGTTCAATCTCTGCGTTTTAGGCTAGACTAGAATACCTGTCGGCAGTGTCTGTATTCACTTAAGGAACATAAGAGACGCGGAAAGTCCACCTGTGCACAATTCTAGAAGAAAGGAATGAATGAAGTATACCTGTAGCTCCAATTCGCTAAAAATACGGTCGAATAGAGCAGATTTTGCCCTTGGGAAGATGTGAACTGGAGCTACAGTTTCGTTTTTAGCCGATGGATGTAGGTTTGAAAAGGATAGAGAAAATTGCTTTACATTGTGCTAGAGACTTTGCTTTAATCCGCGATATCAAATCAGTATCTTTTAACCCATTTTTATCCGAAAGGTGTATTGGTTATTCGCAATCAAGCGTTCGTGATGAATCATGGTAGAAAGTCTAAACGACAAACTTTACAATCGGTTTTTAGTGTTAGCTAGTCAACACTTATGTAATAATATATTCCGCCTGTACTATATTGCATTACGTACAGCATTATTTGTACACAGGAGGTAATTTTTATTCCTGAATATCCGATTGCTGATGTTTACGAAAAACTCAGAAAGAGCTTTCTGATAATTTGGAAAGTGTACACGGCCATTAATGATTGTTTTTGGGTTGATTCACTTTAATTTTGAAACTATCCGGCAGGTTTTAAAGACGTTTTGAATTCTTTATAGTTTTGAGATGAAATACATTTCATTCTATTGTAAATCTGAAATATTCACTTAATATTCGCTCATACTACCGACCATATTTCTTACTTTAGGTCATATAAATTCTAAACACATTAGCCAAAGGTATCACAAAAGTTGTGGATTTTTGGAACCTTTGGCTTAGTAACAAAGTTAATAATGCCACCACTACACCAAAACCAAAAAGGTTTTTGCTCATTGCGCGTTTCGCTGACCAAGCCAGCATCGTCGAGAGTGGCAGACAAGGGTGATAAGTTACACTTGTCTGTCACTGTTGGTGTAGTGGTGGCATTGTTTAACTTAGCCAAAGATATTTTTTAATTTGGTTCCTTTCGCTAATTTATAGACTCTGATATAGAAGCATAAGAAATAAGTTATAATAGATTTTAATTTTTTCATTTTATAACATACTATTCCATGTATATTCATGTTTTAATTTTTTTTAATTGTAATGAATCTTCCCCACACCCAAATTCTCTGTATGCAACACTACGAATATCTGTGTATTTGTAGACAGAGAGAAGGCATTCGTCATTTGGGAGTTTAAGACACACCCGAAATTATATGTTCTATTGTTTCGCTCTTCTGACAGCATAATCTGCACATATCGGATTCTATGTTAAATATCGACATATACTTTTTGTTTTAATAATTTTATCTCGTATAGTCCATAAAAACTCTTGTGTTCCTTTACCAAGTAGAAACATTTTTACCAATATTTCTTTTGCATTGTCCTTTATAATAACCGAATTAAATTCATCATTTACTGATGACTCGGTGTACATTTATCATATTTTGAAATTGCCCTGTATACATTTCATCAAACTATTCTTTCTTACTTTTTTAATAATGTAATATTGCATTTTTTTTATTCCTGTTTACCAAATATACAGTGTGGGTATGCCTGTGAAAACTGGACTCGTCATCGGTAAGCAACAGGTCAGATTGCAAGTGCGCTGCTGTGCTTAGTGAGGTGCAGTCGATCGTAATTAAAATATATATTGCGTGGACTGTATTAAAAAATGTTATCCGCTTGAAAATTTGCTACTAAATATTGTATCACTGAACCAGAAGGCAACAACTATTCTTATAATAAATAAAGAAAGATTTTATAATAAATAAAAGGGAATAAAATAAATTCTAAATTTAAAAACTTAAATACTCCAAATGCGGCTATTGTGAAATAGGCCCTGCGTGGTGACCTATTTGACAATACCCTGACATTTCATAGAAATTGTTCCTACCATTAGAAAGCATTTCTAACAATAGGCACGAATTAACCCGAGTTTACGCTTTACTGCCGTCTATTTTAAGTCCCATGCCTAGTATAGGATATAAGACCCCTCTCACTCCTTTTTCTTGGTTAATATATCTTTATGTGCATGATTGTTTAATTGCGCATACGTAATCGTAATTGTACGTAACGGTAATTATTTACACTTCTCCTAATTTGCCGATTGAAGGATTTTTGTTGCGGGTTACCCAATTTTATTTCACCGAAATGGTAATAAATGACGAGTAGAACCCAAAATTTCAAAGAAATAAATTCATTTATTGAATTCAATTCCGTTGATATAACTTGTTTTAATTTGTCAATTTTTTTCCTTTTTTATAAAGATTTGTACGTTTTTTTATATCTAACTGGTTATCTTTTATTTACTTATCTCAAAGCGGTTCTAAAAGTTCGTTTATTTTTCTACTCCAGATTTTATTTTCATGTTGTTATTACAATTATTCAATATCTTTCCATGTCTAAGTATTCGTGTTTATGGTCTTCCTATGATTTTAAAAAACTGGCGGTTAAATTTCATGAAATAAAGTTTAATGCCCTCTACGAAAAACTGACATGAATGAATGCCTAATTAAAAAGACCTAATAAAGGTCATTCTAATTAATTATTCATGCATATCTCAAATTTTAAGATAGAATTTGTAGGTTCACACATCACAAATAGCAGCAACTGTTACCATGTGCGTTAGACACAAAAAATTTGATTTCTTCGGAATGTTTTCACGGATATATCGAAGCGTATATTGTAAAAATGTAATTTAGTTAATCAACAGTAGCTACATATGCCAGGTTTGAAAATACGCGGAATTTATTATTTTTGCGGGCTGTATAAGTCCAATTATCACAATTTTTTGTTGTTGCATTGTTACACTTGTCGCTATCGTATGCTGGCGTTGAAAGCTATATTGAATGTTTACTTTGTTGTGGGTTGTCAAAAATGTGAGACGTCTTGGTATATTTCATGATTTTTGCTTATGGAAAAATGGAACGAAAAAGCTGCAGTAAATTTTACTTTAAGAACGGCATAAAGAGTACTCTATGAATACAACAAATAGTTACAAGTAGTAAAAACTATTATAACGATAACAATGTTGAAAAGTGAATTACCATCAAAAGCAGTACCGAATGCACATTGCTTAGGAGTTTCTGTACAATGTCAACGACGATCCAGAACTGCTCAAACGGGACATAACTGTGAAAGCTAAGGCTCGATCGTCTCAATGGAAGTTTCCTGAAGAAGCAAAACCGCACAAATCTGGACATGCTGGACGAAATGTTTTCTTCTTCTCTTACTTTTCTTTCGTAGAAGCTCTACGGCATTTGCGTGAAGCAATCCGAATAAAATGTCCGGATTTGTGGCAGATCAACTAATGACAATTACACCAAGATGATGCTCCCTTGCTCACAATTCACTGCCTACTCGTAACTTATTTTATCAAAAATAGCATGATTATGATTCGTATATAAATACTTCGTAAAGATTTAAAGTTCATTGACTTGTAGGGACAAATTATCTGGTCAGTATCTTTCAAGTGAGGTAAAATAAGAGAAAATCAACCATTACGTGACGTTTCAAGGCCGGTAAAGCAGCAGTGGAGTAAAAATTGTAGTATACATTTTTACTAAGGAATATTAGCTTTCACTTCGTTATTAGTATCATACCGATTATCGATAAGCACTGAAGTTGCCGTTAATAAGGTATGCAAAACGTTTGAGAAAGTAATACAGCATATTTAATGTTTTTATTGGTAACAGAAATTTGTGAATTCGAAGGGCTGCGAATTCGTTAATTTCTAACACTGTTTCTGTGAAAATAGAATTGTACTGACACCTAGAGCTATCTGTGGAAAATGAACATGACAAACAATTACTTCACATTAACGAAGAGAAAATATTAAAGATATACACAACAAGAAACAATCTGTCGACATGGAAGTACTTACATAAGAATAAAATTTAAGCACCTTTTCTTATCCAATAAAGCAAAAGATATTTGCTTTGTAAAGTGTCATATTTTATATTTCTTTCTGCTCGTTTTTGCTTGAAATCTTACACCACTTATAGCAAAACAAGTATCCATGTTTCCTGCAAGTATAATTTTGTCAAAGCAAACCCAAGAACTATTTCCGGCAGACCAAAAGACAATAAGGGTGAGGTTCCATCAGACCTCCTTGAGGAACTCCTTAGCAAAGGGGACACGTGTACCGAAGAAAGAAGGGAGCTGGTGAACACGCGTGCACACACGTGTGTGTTAGGTCTACGACGGTTCCTCCCACTTTTGGTAGCCGCATCTGCCACTTAAATAACCCCGCGGGCATCTACGATTACAATCAACGCCCTTTTGACTGAACGCTGACGCTTTTTCGACCGATAAATCAATGGGTAAACGATTTAAATTCCTCAGAGCTAAGTATAGGCGTCTAAACGATAAAAAAGTATATAATGGGTTATATAAAAGTGAGCCTAAAAAGGTAACGAGGCGGAAATTTATAAAAATACGGATTCTGGGCAAATACATACTAGATTCTAGATATGCCTGAAATGTTAGGAAAATATTATGAACAGTTTCTGCTTTAAATGCATTGTAGACGCTTGAAACACATTCCATCAATTACATTGGGTGAAGCTCTATACTGCAATGACTGAATAGAGTTAAAGAAGCCAAGATCCAACACATTAAAATCGTGGTTGTTTAGCGGTTATGATTTCAGCCGAATAAACCAACCCTATCTGCAGCCTTCTGCTAAAAAATCCTCACCATTGTCGCAGAAATACCGTTTTACATTACTTTGTTGTAATAATAATTTCTATCTTGGCGGGATTTATCCGCCTCTTGATAAACGAAAGACCAGATACCATTTTTTTCATAACAAACGGCTTTAGATATGGATCATAAAATATAAATATGGATCTAATATGGTCTTCCTACAGCTGCCATGCTATAAACATCATTGTTATAAAGCTTGCTCTTGTATATTTTATCAGGTTGTTTTCCATAAAACATTATATAATAAGAAAGTTATAATTGCGTTAATTAGTTAACTATTTGTCATCAGAATGAACATAATCCTGGATATCTTCAAATTATCGATCTCGTCTCACAAATAAAATGTATCCAGCTACTTTATTTTGACTTTTTAGCAAGGGCTTAATTTTATGAAGATATGCTTATAGTTCTGGAATTATTTAATGACCTTAATTCTGGCTAACTTTTCGGCGAGAAGTAATCCTTGTATTGTCTTTCGCATTTCCTCTTTTTATTTGCAAAAACATTCGCACATATATTACATTCACATTTACTAATACTCTCACCGTGTGACAAATCTTAGCAGCATGTTCCAGCTTCTGGCCGTTCTTGTGTTGCAACAAACTCTGTAAGATACCGTTGCGCTTATTAATCGTGGGATTTGGATGTTCTTTTTTGAAGACTTGCTCTTATGTAGACACCGCCAGTATCTTCTCGTTCGTTTATAAAAGGCAATATTTTGAATTGATCAATTTTTCCACATATGTTAACTTACACTCACGCTATCTATTGGTTAGTTTTTAATGTACCAAGGAATACAAATACAATTTTTTGCATTTTTCTTCTTGCTCGTAACTCCTGAATATAGTTTTAAATATACATCGCATTTCCGGACCGAAGGAAATGCGATATTTAAAACTATATTCAGGAGTTACGAGTAAGAAGAAAAATTACATTCAATGCAAGTTGATATAAAATTATATTCAGAATTAACCCTGCTGTACTCCTCGGGTCAATATGACCCGAAACTTATTTTCCGCTTCTACAACTTTGTCGTCTTTCATTATTTGTCTCCAAGATTTCGTGACTTTGTTTGCTGCTGCGTAAAGTATAATATTGCCGACTAGTTTTTGCAAGAAATTATTATTGCATTTTTTAAACAAGATCGTTACATATATAACCCTCGGATCGTTATGACCGAAAACTATTTAGATTTATTTGACTTCATGTAATTTTATTTTTAACGTTATTTATGTAAATACTATAAACGTACTATAACTAGATAGCAACCAACAAGATTATGCACACATACTCGTCAAATATGCAAGTTTGTGCACTTGTGTCGCACATAGTGTCGAAATAAATATCATTATCGTAAATAATGGCGAGGCGATTTCTATCCCATGAATAAAATAGCAGAGATATATACAAATGCATCCGACGATGAACATACTTCTGAAATTGAAAATCATACCAGCGATGATACCGACTATGAGAAATCGGAAGCAGCCTATGATTCTTCAGATAATGATGTAGTGCAAACAAATACTGTGGTTCCTGTGCAGTTAGTGCACTCAAAAGACAAAGTTATAACTTGTACGTTAGAACCTTTCCCCCAAAGTACACGATCATCTAGTCAAAATATAATACAAATTAGTCCTAGTCTAACTAGGTATGCCATATCCAGAGTGAAGGATATTCCATCTGCCTTTCAAGTTATCGTGAACCCTACACTTGAAAATATTGTGTTGAAATCGAGCAATATTGAAGCTAGGGGAGTGTACGGATGCGATTAGTAAGATTTGAACAATATTACAGTACAACCATATATAGGATTATTGTTACTGGCAGGAGTTTATATATCAAGCGGCGAATCAACAAAAAATTTGTGGGACGCAGAAACCGGTGTACCTATTTCGTGCAACGACGTCATTGAAAGTTTTTATCGAATATCACGCGTATTACGTTTTAACGATAAGGTCGGTCATCAATAAAGGAGAGCATGTGACAAATTAGCCCCCATAAGGGAATTTTGGAAGAAGTGGGTAGATATTATGCCTAAATTGTACAATGTAGGCGATAATGTTGCTGTTGACGAACAACTTGTTGGCTGCAGAGGATGCTGTTCTTTCAAACACTCTTTGTGACAGTGGTAGTTCCTACGCCATGAAAGCCCAAGTTTATATGGGAAAATGTCCGGGTGAAGCACCAGAATAAAGTCAGAATGCGAGTAATTTTAGACCTAACACATGAACTCGGGGAGCAAAATGTTACATGTGATAATTTCTTCACACCCAAAAAATTAAGTGAAATGCCCATCAAAAGAAAACTTCCAATTTTAGAAACGGTTAGAAAAAATAAACCCGAACAATAAGTAAATTCCCGTGATTACAATAAGTAAAGAAGTACACAGTTCTACTTTTTATTTTACTAAGGATAGCACAATTGTGTGATATATACCTAAAAGAATAAAACCGTTATTCTCATGAGCACAATGTACTGTGATAAAGAAGTGCGCAGCAGGGACGACAAGAAGCCACAAATGATACTAGATTATAACTCTATGAAAGGGGCGGTTGATAAGTTAGATAAAAGTATTGCAGCATATACTTGCAAAAGAAAAACCAGTCGATGACCAATTGTTTTGTTCTACAATATAC
This sequence comes from Coptodactyla brooksi, assembly GCA_033557675.1. Lineage (NCBI taxonomy): Eukaryota > Metazoa > Arthropoda > Insecta > Coleoptera > Scarabaeidae > Coptodactyla > Coptodactyla brooksi. Next base: position 25,218 of record JAWQRM010000056.1, on the reverse strand, counting down.
TTGATGTTAGTGCTTATAATGTATTTGTGTTATGGAGAGAAATAAATCCAGATTGGAAGAAGAACGTTCTATACAAGAGAGGAGGAGTTGGGCAAGAGAACGAAAACCTCAAGAAGCTACTGTCGTAATAAAGAAAATTCAATGAAGATCAATCAAGAAAGATCAATGTGACGAAGTAGCAGTGTCATCTACATCTGGTGTAGTCAGTAAAAATAAAAGAGTACGATGTAATATGTGTCCATTAAAATGGGACAATAAAACAAGTATAACGTTGTAAGTGTAATAAATATTTGTGTACGGTTCATGTGGTGTATTATTGTCATCAGTGTAAAGAATAGGCAATAGTTGAATACACTGCAGAATTTATTTGATAATCTCTCTTATTTTTAAATTTAGTGTTTATAATAATTTTCATTATAATACATTTTACTTGTGTCAGTAATAAAATTGCTTTTCATTACTTTTCAGCATTTATGTTCACATAACTTGCAAAAAATATTACAAATGGTAAAGAAGGCGATCGAGTAGAAAAGAAGGAGCGTTTTCACGAATGCTTATAAGTGCAATCCAGTGAAACTAGCTATACATTCACAAAAAGACATCGGCCAATTTAGTCAATTCATCGCAAAGTTTGGCGAATTGTCGGGATAACTCTGCTGGTTGGTATCCAGACAATTTATATTGGGTTGGCAATTAAATTCGATCTGTTTTTCAGAGTGGAATAAAACACAATTAATTTAGTACCGAAAATTAACTCTAACCGATGATGTATTGACCATGGTTATTTACAACCTCTTCGTTGTGTCGCGTTTGTAAAGCTTCAGAGGTTTGTTAACGAAAAAACTATCTATCTGTATTTTGGTTATGAGCGAAGGTTTTCTGTTCAATTTTGTTTTGTAGAAACAAAACTAAATATACATCGATAGAAGATAAAATGTACTAGATTGGTATAACAGAGATTGCAACACCCAACCGACATAAAAGAAACATGTTTCCAAAATATTTTATAATTATAATTTTGTCCGTAATCCACCAAAGATTGGAAATAATTTTAAAATTTCAGTAGAGAATATCACACAAGAAACAACAATATTGGGGAAAAATTAAGAAACACATTATATCTGAAAAACGTAAATTTTAGAATACAATTTTTCATTTAAATCAAAAATCCTTCTATAGTACTCTCCAACTACACAACAGCCAACAATTTCCCCAGATATTTTAACAAAAATGCAAACTGGATACACAACGAAATCGAAATAGGAGGTAACGTTATGACTAATATATGGTAAGTAGGAAAGAAAACGGTAGAACAAGTTCTAAAAAATGCACGTAGCTGGAGATTGGCAGGTCCACATGGTGTACATAATTTCTCTTGTAAGTATTTAATATTATTGCACGTATACATAACAGCTTCCATAAATTAGCTATTGAATAATAACGAGAAAATACTTAAATTTTTAACTGATTGTACCATCAGTTAGTTATAGGCTCTGTTATTAGGCTCTCATTATAATAACATTATAATGATAAATTATTCTTGGCGTGTGTATTAATTTGTTATTATTATTGTAAAATATGAACATTGATTATGCGCGTAGACAGCAAACATAAAACTGCGAACAGGGAATTTCTTTTACTACCTTTTAGCGCTATTGCAATTATTAATGCTAAATTTCAATGTTATTATTTGTAACTATTTAAAAGAATATAAATAGATTTGCTGTATATGCTAGCGTTTAGAAAACACATTGCACGTGATTAATATAGGTAATAAAATCGTTTTTAATAATGCCCAAGGGGCAATATGTCAGCTGACAGCTCATCCATTTACCAAACCACTGCTCCAATATATTTCATTTTTTTCGATGAAGTATATGGGTGTTCTGCCACACCTAGAACATGGAACGAGCACTAGACAAGAAGAAAATATCATAGACAGCAATTTAAACCAGATCGATAACCATCTATAGGAATTTTTATTGCATTCTGATCAATTTGATTGAGCTATTTTTCATGAAGAATAATTGTAAATATCTATAACGTAAACGGTGCTTATAGAGGGAGTAACTGGTACTTATTCTAATCTAACGGTTTGTGCAGCACCTGCCCGATGTCGGCAATTCTGTGCGCGTTCATTATAGCCCTGGGGTTCTAAGACATTACTCATGCTTGATACTCTACACACTGTTCGGCTCGGTACGCGATTTTTTTCTTTAATTTAACTGCAAAGCCAGCATAGAGTATGGAGTTGGTATTTTTGCAGTCGGTATGGCGTTAACGCGAATACGTTTACTAATGGCAAGCAGTAATGTACGCTTTGTGGGTGTGTCACGTGTCGGATTAGCGTTGTGCCAACTCGACAACGAGTAATTTTAGGTTAATGATCAAAATAAAACCACACTCGGACTGCCACGTTATACATACGTGTATGTGACTGCACATGGGATGCATTTCCAGATAATATCAGTTATACATTATATGTACCACTAATGCAATATTAATATCGTTAGTTTTAGTTTATGTTTTTCTATTTTTAAACATCCACATTCTAAAATGATAATTTCATAATTCCATTTTTAAACAAATCTGCATAATATGCTTTGGATTCACTAGAAATATAAAGCTGTTGGTTGGGAACCTTTGTCTCCAAGCAATTAAAAAGTTAAACAACTATAACCACTACGCCAAGACTAGAAACTACCTGCTCGATGCAGGTTTAGCATTATCAGGAGCGACGAAAGACTGGCAATTCTTCATTCTCAAACTTTTAACTAATAAACGTACTGTTTTACACGGAAGGATCTTAATCAAAACATTGTCTTTTGAGATTTGATTTTTGCAAGCATTACTCACAAATGCGAAAGCACTTGGCTCGGAACCTTTGGCTTCGTAACAAAGCTAAACCATTGAGCAGATATTTTTCACATGCTACACTCTACACTCTACAGATGTAACCAATAATACAAGCCTGCAAAAGTTGGGTTTTGTCATGTTTCTCACTTTTGTTAATTAATCCTTATGTATTCTTAGCGCTGAATTCGAAACTGAGCACCATTTTTTCCTATCACGTCAGAATTTTTTGCAAATCGTAACTTTCAAAATTAGTAGAATGTCCAACGTTTGCAAAAATATGAGACTTTCAAATAGATATAAAACGCAGTAAACCAAATGGTATCATATCAAGGAAAATCCTTGATATCCCCTTTCCATTTCTTTGGTGTCCAGATGAAATCTCTCATCCATCTCTTCGCTAACCGCGATTACACACACTGATTGTGAGGAACACACTGGAGTTAATAAACACCTTAACCACAACAAGATTGTTCAGAATTTCACTCTAGACATATGTTTCGGTTTATCTAGTAAACCTTCGGCAGGAGAATGAGGAATATAGTCAAAATATGAATTTGGGAAGTGAATATTTAAGTTCATGGTACAGCCTAAGTTTTTGTACTTCTGCAGCATGCACTCAACGATTGATTTGACGGTCGAATCTTTCTTCTTGCTCAAAAACTTGGTTACTACGACTTTAAAGGCTTCTTTTTCCGCAACTTTCATTTGTTTCTTAAAATTACCATCTTTGAAAAGTTCTCTAATGTCAGGACCCTTAAAGACGCCTTTTAGTTTGGTGGTTGATAAGGCTGTAAATTTATCACAGATGTAAGTAAAACGTTATTAATTCGGTAAGGTTTTGACCATTTTTCTGCATCAACCCTAATTTCATATGCAGAGGTGGAAGGAGGACCTTGTTTGCGTATATGAATGTATCAACCCCTAGACGATAGTAGACATATCCTTTTTGGAAAATCTTCTTTCTTTAGATCCTTCCGTGGATTCCCTAAGAGACATTTAGAGGGGTGGAGAGTGAGGGGGAAGGTCTCAAGAATGCAACGTACCTCCTAAAAATGAAAAACTATTAAAATAAATAAATATTAAATCTAGAAGATGTACATCGTACATGACTGTCTCTTACCTTGCCACTGGTTTAAATATAAAAAATGTGTAATAACGTCCAAACGGTGCGATTTAGAACTGATATATAATAATTCAAGTGACCCTCAAGTCTTACAAGGACTTCAAAAATATCATAATATACAGGATGTTACGTTTAAAAATCTGAAGTTGAGTAGTTTTAAGAATAAACCGTATACCCTGTATATACGAAAATAGTTTCAAATTGTGAACAGTTCGATATGATGCAACTTTTAATTGAAACATTTTTGTCTAGAAACAATAACAGTTCTAAGAAAAATTTTGCTTCCGCAGCAGTCATATTTTTTCAAAAATATGAAATAACGCCCAAACTGTACAATCAGAAGCTAAGGTATAATAATTAAAGTAGCCTTATATCTTATAGGGACTTCAAAAATTTAATGATATACAGGTTGTTCCATTTAAAAATCTTAAGTTGGATAGAATAAACCGAACATCCTGTATATTCGAAAACTGTTTCAAATTGTTAAGAGTTCGATGTCCTGTAACCTTTACTTGAAACCTTTTTTTTTCTAAAGAGAGCAATACCTGAGATTTACCCCCTTGCCCCATAGGACTGTATTTTTATCAATTATGCTTATAACTCGAAAACTGTTGATTTTAAGTATGTATACTTACTTATAGTTTTTTAGTTGCAATTTTATGTAGATTACAAAAATATAATTTGTTCCAAAAAGTTTTTACAAAATCTTTATTGTGACCAGGTTATACAGTGCGATGATAAAATCCCGTACCACAGCACTTTTAAGCCGCGCCCGCAATACCAGGATATTTTCCAGTGCTATAGTCAAGGTGCGACGTATAGCGAATACCTGTTACGCAGTATCACCACTTCATCATATTGCCGATGTGGCGGCATTATGGGGATTACGGGCATTATTCAGTTGTTTAGCACACATAGCATATCTATTTCTAGTGACCATAATTAAAAGAAATGGGTGTGTACACCGCTGAAGAAAATTTACAACGTATCAAGTGGTAATACGGTGGCAGGTCTGCGAACGATTGCCACGATTTATTCGTACAATCTTTTTTAGGAATGCCCGCTTCCGCTAGACAAACTATTATCAGACATATTCAGAAGTTTGAGAAAAGGAATGTCTAAAGGAATGTACCAAATGCCACTTAAGAGAGGGCTCACCTTGAAAAGTCGAAGAGAAATTAAGAAGGGACGAAATGATTTTTGTGAGCAAGCAATGAAAAAGGCAAATGAGGATGAAAACTTTATTCAAAATATTGTTTTCATCGATGAATCTGCTTTCCCATTGCGTGGAAAACACGATCCTGCTGTTATTCGTTATTGCTCTTGGGACAATTTGCATAAAAGTTTTCCTGTTCGTACTTAATATCCGCAAAAATTGAACGTGTGGACTAGAATTCTTGGTGACCATTTAATAGGTCCTTTTCTTATTGGTGGATCTTAATTTCCCGGAAATATGTCGCATTGTTAGATATGCAAATACTTCCTGATGTCCGTAACATTCCCGGAATAGACCTGGATGGTGTTTTGTATCAGCAAGACGGCTGTCCGGCACATAATGCGGCTATAGTTAAAGAATGTTTAACAAATTCCTTTCCTAATCGCATTATGAATAGGAAAGGGGATATTAAATGGCCAGCGCGATCTCCAGATTTGTGCCCAAACGACTTTTTTTGTGGAGCTTCTTGAAACAGGCCGCGTAAAATAGCTACCGTTTTCACACCTGAAATGCTTTCTAATGTTATAAAAAATTTCTATAAGAAATTAGGTTACTGTTTGGCATTCTCAAGGCGTCCTATTTGAGCCGCTAGTGTTATGCTTTTAATTTAGTGTTCTATTTTATGTTCAACTGGGGTTTTAAGAATTTATTTTATTTTAGAACATTTTTTTTATTTTCCTTTTATAAGAATGTTCCTTTTGTGCAATCAACATTTCATGCCAATTGTAACAATGTTTTCCATTTATTAATAGAAAAACACTGAGGCTAGGGTTTAGCGTGAAAAGGTCCGCAATTTATGGTGCAAATTCTACATCAACTGCTAGAGTAACACACGGACACTCACTATACTTCATATTGTTTTTTAGTCTTGTCACACTTACTTCACTGTCTCTAGATCTTACTAAATGTGTTGCCTATCTGAGCTATAGACTCCCCCTCTAAATTCAAGTTGACGTCCTCGAACTGGATTTAGTTCTTCCTGGGTACCCCACGCCTCCGCCTGGGAAACAAATTGGTCGGCTGCAGTTCATCTGAAATGTAAAGAGTTAGGTCCAAAACATGAGCCACAAACAGCTCTATCGTTTCTTCCTTTGGATCAGCTAGGCCGTATGACGACGACGACTGCTTTCGGACCACCACATATGGTCTACCTTTCTTCGGCATGAACTTGGTAGTAATTCCCTTGCTGGCGTTTCTAAGTCCGTGGGTTTTTACCAAGACCAGATCTCCAATCTGATATTCGGAATGCGAACGGCTTTGGTCCGCGTAGATTTTCCTTCTATCTTGTTCCTTCTCGTGCACCTCCCTTACTTTCACTATTGTATCGGCCATCCTTCTCAAGTAGGGTGTGATCACAGGAACAAAGTTGTCCTCGATAACAGTAGTCCTAATGTCTCTACGACAATCATCTGGAGTGCGTAGCTCTCTACCAAATGATAAATAAGCATGCGTGAGAGCTGTTGAGGTGCACATACATGTATTCATGGCGAATCTTATTCCTGGTAATTTGTCAGGCTAATCGTTATACTTATCTCCAAGTATAATCGCTAACTGAGTCTTGAGATTTCTATTTCTTCTTTCAACGAGATTTGCTTCTAGGTGATACGCTGGTATCAACGATTGCTTAATATAAAAACAATGTGCCACTTTTTGCATTATAACTCCTACGAATTGGCTACCATTATCTGACAAAATCTTACGAGGGGTTCCATAACGAAGAATTACCTCATTAACGAGCATTTTAACACAGGCTTCTGCTGTGGCTTGGGCTAAGGTGAACAATTCCACCCATTTAGTAGCAACATCTTCGATGACGAGAATCCACCTCTTTCCATCTTCGGATACGGGTAATGGTCTAAATAAATCCAAGGCTAGTACTTTAAATCTCTGGCTAACTACTGTCCATGCAGATTCGCATTCTTCGATTACGTTTGCATCTAAGAGTTTACATTCTTTACGTTACTTTACATTCTTTAAGAATTTTAGTTATTACATCGTTTTGGATCCTTTCCTGCTGGATCAGTTGAAAATTGCTCCTTCTTTTCATCTCTGTGCGTATTCTTGCGAATTAGGTTTTTTATAGCCTATCTATGCTATTTTTGGTGATTGGTCTGTTGTTCGTCCGTTTGTGTATCGTTTTTAGATTGCGACGTTAGACCAGGCCCGCAATATATATAATACGTATTGTATATATATATATATATATATATATATACAGGGTCTCATAAACAAACCGACAAACTTTCAGGGGAATAGGGGACATTAAAACAAACATTTTTGCTTTATAATCATATGCCCAAAAACGCTTAGTTTTCGAGGTACAGGGTGTTGAAATTTGTAAAAAAATTTTTATCAATATCAAAGACACTTCAGGCGATAAAAATAGCACAACCAATAGTGGTTTTTTGCATCTTTTAAACTTTTTCCAGATAAAGCAACTAAGTTTATTGCATTTGCACATGCCAAACACATGGCATAGTTGAAAGAGCTAATCAGGATATACAGAATATGTTAGTTGCATGGATTAACGATAACGATGCAAATAAACAGTCAGGTGGTTTGCTCTTTGTTCAGTTTGCCAAGAATACTAACTACATGCCACGAAGGAATACGACAAAGTCCTTATGAAGCCATGTTTGGTACTAAACCAAAAAGAGGCATAGCGTCGTCATCTTTGCATGGCCAACAAGTCGCAAATATTGAAACCCAAGAACAGCTCGAAGATATTGTTAATACTTTTGAAGAAAATTTGAAAGAGCAGCTGTGAAAGAGAATCTTCTACTGTAAGCAACCAAAATGTTACGAACATCAAAAAGAAAATTTTCTTCTGCGCAAATTGGTGATACCGTACGAATGCAAGTTCCTGATGTCGACCGTGTCCATACAGATGCCCGAAACGTGTTGCCGGTTGTTGTTAGAAAAGAAGACTCCAACTTTTATAAATTAGTAAACAAAAAAGGTACCCTCAAGCAGCTTTATATCCGCAATCAGTTCGTAATTTGTAAAGAAAGATTACTTTCCATAGATGAAATTTCTTCTTAAGAAATGCAACTAATTCGAGAAGTGGAGGAAATATAAACATAAACATAAATAAGATTGTATAACGTCAATCACACAATTAAGTATTATTGGTATTATTTTCTTTTCTCATTTAGAATGTACTGTTCGCTTTAAGTTCAATAGTTTATTTACATGAGTTGTTACTTAAGCTTTCTCCTATTTTGACATATATCGTAATATATTTTAATAATAAAGTATGATTTAAAAACGTATCAAAAATATTTTTATTCAACATTCACTTTCAGTGCATGGTCAATGTCGACATTTGCCGGTGTAGTGAGAAATAGGGATATTTAGCAAATATTTCGGACATACACCAAGCGACTATGTGAATCTTGACATTCACTGGAGAAAGTCGACATTCTCCAGATTTCGGTCTTTCACGGTAACGTATATATCACATGAGAAACTTTTAAAAGTAAATTGCTACCATATTGATTCAATACAATAACCAACAGCAATATTTCTTGTTTGTGATGCGCTCTTTGTGCAGGTCACGTACTTTACAATTTGAGATTTAAAGATAATTTGCAGTTAAGGTATTTTATCTACATTTTTAATTAGAAGAAATATCGTATTCATTTACGGCTCTTATGGGGATGTTTTATCATCATAAGTAATTACTATTGCTGAAGCTTGATTGAATAATACACTATTTCGGAGTTTCATAAATTATCACCTGGCGCAAACATTTTGCTAAATCAAAACAAGAATCCAAACAAACATTAAACTTCTGTTAACAACGCAATATATTACATCTAGTAGATATTTCTATTATAGCTCTAATATCTCTATTACAATCTACGAGATTTGTGATCACAAGATAAGGCACAGCATACGTTACTCCTCCTATTATGTTTATGCACGTACTTCGATTTAACGCAACGTCATTTATCATCACGTATAAATCTGCATAAATTTAGATACTGCCACTAAGAGTAGCAGCGTAAAGCCTTTTTGTGTATGCCTGCATTAAGATAGGAACCAGATTTTCTCCTTTAGCGTATCTCTCACTCTACCAGTGCTGTTGATATTATTGTTATTCGACAACTCCCGCTACATTACGCAATCGAATAGGAATAGAGCGTAGTGGTGTAACGGTGTGTGCCAATATGCCTTAGGTAGTGGTTCCCTGGCTGCCGAGTGCTCGTTACTCGGTCTCTATTCTCTTATCTCCAGCTCGTATAAATCTTCAACGGAGGAAAGTGCCGATTTGTGCCATAATCGCTCCTAGCCGTTTGCACACCATGCCAAAGATCCGAAAGCGAAGGTGTTTCTAAATACACGAGCTTGATAATCGATACAGAGAACGATTTTATAAGCCGGTTAAGTAAGTCACATGTCCCGAATTATAACACATTTACGGCCTTTTTCGTACGATTGTTTATTACACGCACGTAGTCAATCTGAACGTGGGGTCGTATACCGTGTTATGGACAGATAATTGGAGAAACTAGTTCCTAATCTTGTTACGGTTCTCGCAATACTTGCTTAACGTAAATAGTGCGTTTGCATATATCTAACTTCTGAAGTATTTTTACTTTCTCTTACTATTAAGGAATCTGTTATGCAGGTAGATTGTGTTTTTACTGCACCAGTTAACCATTTTATATGTCCTTCCACCCTTTTGACTTTAATCTTTAGGTGCTATGGTGCTGTAGGATTGTCAAACCCCATATGTCTCGCTCTATGTCTTTCGTTCCTGTGTTAGCCACTTCCCCTTTTCTTCTATTAACTTTGGTTGTCTTTCACATCTTCTTCTGCTAGCTTTGATTCTCTTTCGTATTTTCTTTTCTGTCTTCTTTGTGTGTCTTCTTAGTCATCCTTTCCATACTTATGTGGTTAACGTTAATCTCTCTCTCCCCTCTTTCTCTTTTTTTGTATTCCGATATTCTAATGTTTCCCCTCTTTTCTTCTCTATTCCAGTTCTTACTTGTCAAAATGGTATTCTTTAATAAACTGCCTACCAAGGTTGTTTTTCTTTACTTCCCGTAATGCATAACAGTGTTTCCGCAGGTTGGAAGATTTATTTGTTATGGAGTTTTTCCTTAAACCTCATACTGTTTTCGTACCATTTGTGTTGATTTGCATACTCATACATATATTATAAATTGTCATTAAAGACGTAGCCTTACTCGCTAACTTTATATCGTTTTATTTTATTTCTATCCTTTTTAACGCTTCGTCTGTTACTAGCGTTCTGAAATTGAGTTGCGAAATCCTTTTTCATATATCCCTCCAGATTTTTTATGTCATTTCTTTATTTTTAACAACCTTACTAACTTTTTCTTTCTAATTTCTTTTGGAATTCGGTTTTTCTCCACTTCTAATCTTCCCAGCTTCCTGTACCAGTTGTGCCACTTCTATTCGCCCGCATGCCTGTGCTATGTGCAGGTCAGTTGGCACCGCTGTACAGCTACTTCCACTGGCACCATATCTAGTTAAATAATGTACACTTGATTGTGTATTCTTTCGTTTGTTATGCTTCCCTATATTTTCCGTAGCAAGTTCATTTCAATGCCTGCTCAATCTGTTTTTCTCTGGCTTTCTGCACAATGCTTAAGACATATGTATGTCCACTTCTGTTAATTTCCAGCATAGAGTACTATCGTTTTAATGATCTTTCTGGTTTTCTAACTTAAAGATTATAGCTTAGTTCATCACTTATGTTTATTTTATTATTTATGGTATTTATTTACCCACGTATTCTCTTCACCGTGAGGTTTCGTGTTAACTTTCGTAAATTGCTTATTACTTATTCTTATATTGTATTGTAGATCTAAGCTTCCCACTGTATAATACTTTAAATCACCTTTAAATTCTTTTATTACCTCTTGCAACAATCTTGATTTCGTTCCTCGTTCTTACGTAGTTTTCTGTGCTTCTATGTAAACTCCTTATATTTTCTACAAATGAACAGAAATGCCTCTATTATTTAGAATCTTCCACACTTGCTGCTTTTGTATTCAATCGAATGCTCCATATATGCACATCCCTATCACTTCTTACTGTTTTTTTTTCTTATTTGCCTTATGATGAATACATAGTCCTGCGTTAACCTTTTCGTTCTAAAATTGTTTTGCTTGTATTCCAACATACACGATGTCTGAAAAGTCTGGAAACTGTTTTCACATTTGTTTTTGGGATTCAAAGCCAACTTGATTCTTTTTAAATACCACCACGGGTCAAAAAAAATATTTTTGAAAACATTTGTTTTTAATTCAGTGATCTCATTCATATTTTATTTTTATTTAACAAAAAAACAATAGTTGTTTGTAAAGCAGTTGGCTTTGGTGGTCGTACCGTCATGTTAATAACCGACCGTGATAACCTTTTTTAAATTTCTTACCAGGTTGCCTCTGAATACATGGAAATAAATAATTACTGTTGGGGGCAAATGAATGGGGCAAATTCATACTCAGTATCCCCAAAAAGTTAATATTTGGGCTGAAATTGTTGCTGACCACTTAATTGGCCCTTTTTTATTGATGGAAATTTGAATAAAAACAAATATTTGGGTTTACTTCGTAACCAATTTTTTTGGCAATCATGGAACTTTTCCCCAATGAAGATCTTCCAACACGATGGAACACCTCCACATTACAGTGTCACTATTAGGAAGTTTTTGAATGAAACGTTTCCGGAAAGGTGGATTGGTAGAAGAGTGACCAGTACGTTCGCCGGATTTATCGCCGCTGGACTTTTTCTTATGGGGTTATCTAAATCGTCCAGTGTATGTTGATCGCCCAAAAAATTTGAAGGATTTAAAAATAAAAATATGTCTCAAAATGCAAAATATCCCTGCAAAGTACTTAAGAAACGCTCTTAGAAATTTTAAGGACCGAATTGTGAGATACACCTGTTACTAAAATGAAGTTTCTCTATTTTGTTAATAAAATATTCTTCAGACAATAAGTTTCTTTTGCTGTTATTTAATTTGTGTCTGAAATGTTTGAATTGTGTCTTGGAGGAGAAGTTACAAAAAGATTCTTGTTATTTATGTCAAAATGTTCGAAAACATATCCGACTTACATACCCAACTTGGCGGTTCAACCACCCACACTTTCAAAGCCAAAATTTTTGTTTGTGTTTAATTTTTTTATATTTTTATTATAAAAATAAAATTATGCATGTGATACACTGAATTCAGAACAAAATGCTGTTTTCAAAAATATTTTTTCCAGTGTACCAAATTTCAAGAAGATGCCACCATCCGTTTTCAAGATATTTGTCCGTTTCCAAACTTTTCATACAGCCTGTATGTTCTAATTGCTGTCTAAGCGGGTTTGTCAATATACTGAAATGTATTTCCCACATGTGTACTTGTAACAGTTACTTCCCAACAATTTTGGTGATTATTATCTTCTGATTTGTACATATTTATTATAACCCCAAACTTACCTAGTACCATAAAACTGCCAAACCTTCTATCAGTCTGAGTCGCCGAAAGTGCCTTAACAATTATGGTGTAGTGAATTAATATAATTAGCCAACATATGAGTGGAATCATCGGGAGAAACATAACTTAGAGAATTCAAGTTTATTCCACTTTGATTCTCTCACACTTACAGATGTTATCGAGCAGATAGTTCAGTTTATTTATGCACACCTGAAAATTCTGGAATTGGTGAAGACATTATGAGTAACAACATACAACGAAGAAACGTGTCTACATTAGTGACCATTTAAATTAATATTCATTTTATAGGAGTGCAAAAATAATTTACCACTGCATCCAGCGGCTTATATCTCTGAAAGTAGGCAATCTAATAAATTGAAATAGAGTTGTCTAGTCGGTACTTTACCGATAATCCGAGATGAAAGAAGAAAGCCGCAGATATTACTCCGCTCGACTACAACTTGTGGTGTCGAATAAAAGGTCTTGGCCAAAAATGCATTTACATAAATTACTACAGTTTTCTGTAGCTTGCTGCGGCTTTAATGCACTTGAGTCAATTTGGGCGTATGTGAAAATTAAAAAATAACATCTTCTGAAAGCAAAAATGGAGTCATCACTGCACCGAAATTTGTAAAGAGGACGCACGTTTCGTTAACCAAGTTGGCATCATCATGAGTGATGAAAGGCTGAATCTTTCTTCGAAACGTGCGTCGAGTATCCTCTCTTCAAATTTTGGCGTAGTGGTTACTTCGCTTTTACTTTGTTACAAAGCCAAAGGTTCCAAACCCTCAACTTTAACATCTTCTGAATGTAGCAATAGAATTATTATCAAGTGAGTCGAGTAACGCATGTTCTGATGCATAACATTACAATGATAGTATTTAAGTTCTAGAATTACCATGATGTGCTATTGAAGTAGAAACAGGAGCTGCTGCTTCACTATCAATGCAGTATGAAGTGTGGGTGCTGTCTTCAATGCACTGGAAACTTTTGCTGAAAATAGTAAACTGCCCTTGAGCCCAGAATGAACACAGTCGCAGCAAAATATTTTCAACTAGAATACTTGGAATAAAATTTATTAATTAAACACTGAGATGAAATAAATGTTACGCAGTAATTATCAAAAACTGAGTTTTAATAAATATTGCATTAAAAATGCATTATTTACTTTATAAGAAAACCAAGAAACTTTAAGTTTAAGTTTATTCCAGAAAAGATTGAATACGCCACCGGCAGATTTCTGCTCCACAGCTGCTACCTCTCTTCGTAGTAGGCTGGATCTATGCACGACATGTATTCCCACCTCATTTTACATTTGAACTATATTGGAATTATTTTCAAATATTACTGTTACAACACCGATAATATACGCCTTTGTTCATTTTACGTGTGAAAGATACATGATGATGTAATTTGTGTCATTGCTATATAATGAAACAGCTACTCGAATCATGAAAAGTGACAATTAGTATGGTCGTTCATCCGCCCTAAAATTCAATACATTTATTTAAAACTATCACTTTCTGATTTGTCATAATTAACATAAACTAAAGTTGAGGGTTTGGAAACTTTTGCTTTGTAACAAAGTAAAAAAAAGTCCCTACTATGCCAAAATATGAAGATGCACGTTTCGCTTTCCAAATTAGCATAATCAGGAACGATGCAAGATTCAACTACAATTAACATATCCAAAGTTTTCTCCTATGAAGTAAAGTAAATGTACAAATTAACAGGCAGTTTAGTCCTACTGATTCTGATTTCAACGCTTAAAGGTCCAGCGCTAAACGCCGCCGGAAAGGATCGTCTGCATCCTTTCCGGCAAAAAGCGAAATCATGCCGTGACGCGCTAACCAAGTGAGCGCGCCACTGGCCGGTGCCGGACAGCGTCAACTCGTTCCTGTCGAGGGTCGCGGGATGCATGTTAGCACTTGTTCTTCAGACTTTACAGCGTGCGGAGTTTAAAATGGATGACGAAAAATTGATTTGCTTGGTACAAAAATATAAGGAACTTTATGATTTAAGTGACAAGAATTACCACAATCAACAGCGTAAGGACAACATATGGGAGGAAATTGCAGAAGAGACGGGTAGACCAGGTAATATTTGCATATATTTATCAATTAATTTTTGTTTTTTATGTAATACAGTATATAGTGAATGCGTGAAAGTTGGAATACATTTGTTTAAATTTCTTTATTCCTTTACAAGAAGAAATGAATTTTATACCACCTCTACGTGTTCACTGTACATTTTATTTTAGTTTAAATGTAAGTTTAGCCACATATTTTTATGATGTAATGTGTCAGTATAAATATTAACTTAAATATTTCTTTTTCCTTTCCTAATTATTTGTGTTTACCACGACACCGAACCAGCCCCAGAGAATCTTTGAATTTATTTCTAATTTCTAATGCAACTGCAGTTGAAGAGCCACCTAATCCTGATATATCTCTGAATCCTTGCGAGGGTCGATTATCTTCGTCGTCTTCGATCCAATGACAGGTATCATTTCGGAGAAAGTTGTGTAAACAACATGTGGCTAGTATAACTTTATCCATGTGCTCAGGTATAATTTGCAAGTGTCTCTGATCAATACGAAATCTCTTTGTCAAAATTCCGAAGGCATTTTCTGAATCTCGCCTAGCTCTACTAAGTTTGTAATTATATATTTTAATTTCCTCGTTATTTATGGAAGACATGAGGTAGAATTTCATTAGTGCCAGGTAAAGATTTGTCTTGAGGTAAATCTAGAACATTTTTGAACAACTTCTTTCTGATTGCTGAATTTGCAAAGATTCCCCCATCGCTATTTCTTCTATAAGCGCCTACATCAATGGCGCCAAATTTACAATGAGCATCTACGATTGCAAGTAAAGAAATGTTGAAGGTTTTTTTGTAGATAAAATATAGGGAACCAGTATTTTGAGGTTTGTTAGTAACTACGTATTTTCCATCGATGGTAGCAACACAGTTTGGGAAACTCCATATTCTTTGGAAATCCTGTTCATTTTCTATCCAAGTTTCTTTTGTAGGAGAAGCCATTACCAATGGTCCCAATTTTTGCCATATAGCGTCACAGGTTCTATAAACTATATTACGAACAGTTGTTTCTCCAAGTCGGTAACTAAACGCGATTGTTCGGAACGTGTCCCCCGTAACAAAATATCTGAAAAGAGAAAATCGATTTAAATGTGCAAATTTTCGCATAATTATAAGTATCCAATGTTTTTTCAGTTCCAGAGTACAAAAAGAGGTGGACCACATTAAGAGTCTAATCCATCTAATTCATCCGAAATTGCCAATAATACCGATGACGACAGTTATGTAAACATTACTAGTCCAGTTAGTAATACTTCTACTACGTCTATACCTTGCAATTTAATTGGATACAAAACACAAAACAAGTCCAAAATCCAACCGAAGGCAAATGCAATATCATCTGCAGACGTGCTTCAAAATTATTTAAACGAGAAAAGCAGCCGAAGAAAGCCCACATCGAATCTTCAGATCCCATAACTAAATTTTTTGACTGTGTGGCTGAAACTGTGAAAACATTTTCGACAAGATTACAAGTCGAAGTTAAATCTAAAATATTTGGAATAATTAACGAAGCAGAAATCAGGAATGAATTTTCGACCAATAGGCAATACCTCGCAATTTACACACTTACACCGACAACATCAAGCAGCCACTATGCCAGACCAACAAAATCACGTAGCCACCATGCCACAACGCCAGTTATATCGGTTCCCATACGATTTCATCGAAAACACGATATTACACGTGACTAGACTATTACATTTGTTCGTTAGCATATACCGAATAATGTTTATTTTATTTAAACTTTCGAGACTAAGTTGTTATTTTTGTATTTTACTTTAATTTTAAAGACAAAATAAATTTTAAAAGACAAAATGAAGATTAATTACCTTAAAGCTACAGCAAGCCTTTCTTCTTTGAATAAGTATATTGCTCGTCGAAATGTAGTGCTTTGAAATGTTAATTCAGACTCCAGGATGTCCGTGAGCTCTGAGAATTTGCGACAACCTTAATTCTACCGAACCTGTAAATCAATTATTGAGACATTTTAATCCCTATGCAAGGTCAATGATTCATTGACATAAAATACATAAAATACCTTGCTGGTCTATCCAAAAGTTATTATAGTTTTGTCTTCCAGTTCTATTGTGTGCTGTAGCACCTTTACTTGTCCCGTTATGGGAAGTAGTTCTGACGTCCGTTTTATTATTAAAGTTAGTAGGTACATCGATTCGAATTCTCACTATAAATTGTAGTAATAGCACCAGTTTTCCTTTGCGGGTATAAAAAAGCAAGAAGAGGAAAAAAATGATAAAAACGGCACCTCGTAAACCAATTTATACACTTAATTGGCCATTTTTACTCGTATTTCAATCGTTCGGCACGCTATAAGACGGTGTCTTATGGGCTTTACCGTATACCACTCAAGACTTGCGAGACACGGGCTCTAATTTATTGCCGTGTTCCAGCGCCCCCTACAAATCACATAGTTGCTCGCGTGCTCGCTATCTACCGAGGTCTTTAATGGAATAATTGTTTCGAAGTTCGAATTGGCCACAGTACGGTATACCACGACGTTTATTGCGCAATACCATTTTATAGCATGCTAAAATCAAACTGACTCTGATACAGCTGTAATTCACTAATATATAATATGTTGGCAATTCATTAAATATTAGTTTATTTTTTAGCAAAAAGACAATGAACATATTCTGAAAATCATAGCAGCAAATTAATAACTCTAACAACCTATGTTAAGTGTTACATAAAAATTCAAAGCTTCTCGTTAACATAGTCGTTCAACTGCTAGATTCAAAGTTTTTCAAACTTTCTAGATATCGACGAAAACTTTTACATGGATTCGGGTCACTGAGCGGAAATTTTAACTGAACGAGTAGGTCATCAGAAAAATAGATAGGCTGACTCCACTTAATACCTTAACTACCTAACTACCGATTGGGAAAGGTTTGATATAGAACAAGAAAAGAACATAAATCTGAGAGTTTAACTTATAACAAAAGAATAGTTGGAAATAGAAGCCGAAAAATACATCAATACTATTCAAAAAGAACCTTGAAATAACACCAGATAATTAAAAAAAATCGATGTGAAATTTTGATAGATCTTGACGAATTAGACTTTTTGTAGCTTATCTATTCTATTTTTGGTGCTTGGTTTACCCGTCCGTCTGCGTATCGTTGTTAGATTGCCACGTTGGACTGAGTAAAACAACATTTTATATACAAGCTAATTATTATATATTCTGGTGACAATAAGGATCTCGTAAAAATTGTACATATGGTCGAAGTAGATTTTTTTTATTTTTTTACAACCTTTTGGAACGAAATATGTTTTTGTAATCCACATAAAATTGTGAGTAAAAAACTATAAGGATATAGTACATGCTTAAAATCAACAATTCTCGAGTTATAAGCATAATTGATAAAAATGCAGACCTATGGGGAAAGATGGCATTTCGTTATTAATCTCGGGTATTGCTCTCTTTAGAAGAAAACTTTTCAAATAAAGGTTGCATGACATCGAACTCTTCACAATTTGAAACAGTTTTCGAACATACATGGCGTTCGGTTTATTCTAAAAATTATTACCAACTTCAGATTTTTAAATGGAACATGCTATATATTATTACATTTTTGAAGTCCTTATAAGATTTAAGGGCCACTTCAATTATTATACCTTAGCTTCAAATTGTACCGTTTGAGCGTTATTTTGTATTTTTAAAACAATATTACAGCTGTGAATGCAAAATTTTTCTTAGGACTGTTATTGCTCTTTCTATATAAAAATGTTTCAAATAAAAGTTGCATCACATCGAACTGTTCACAATTTTAAGCTATTTTCGAATATGTAGGGTGTTAAATATCGTAATATACATCCTGTATATTGTGATATTTTTAAAATCCTTACAAGACTTGAGGGCCACTTTAATTATTATACATCAGTTCTAAATCGCACAGTTTTGAGCTAAATTTCACATTTTTGGAAAAAGATGACAGGTACGAATGAAAATTTTCTTTGCGATTTTTTTACATTTAAACCAGTTCAGTAAATTCAGGGGCAAGGTGAGAGAAAGTCATAGCCGCAGTCGGTTGCCCTCCCAGTTCACCATTTTCTTCAATAACCTCAATTTTTCTAGGGTGGGCAATGTTTTGTAGGGTGCACACAACGTTCATAAATCACATGTACCATAATTCTCTTCGATGTGATTTACGTCTAGTGGTATTGCAGGCCATTTCAAAACAGAAATCTTAGGCCACATTACCAATGGCCACATTGTCTTCCACAAACTTCAAATTAACCAAACATCGTATTACAAATAGCTAATAAAAGTAGATACCCAACAAAATTAATTACTAGAATGCATGAAAACATAAAGAACAAAAAGAAAAACATTCCAACAAAAAACAATACAAAATTCAAGAGCGAAACCCAACGGACCACATTCGCGTCTATAGGAGCCAACATTCCGGAACATACAAAATTAAATATGGCACATGTGAAATGAAATACATGAGATAAACGAAAGGAAAGAAGTTCAGTGCTAGATACAAGGAACACATAGATTAGGGTGGCTCATTTCCGCAAAGTTTTTGTTACACTCAACGCTACCCCTGCAAGTTTCTTTCTGGGAAGTTAGAAACGTGTGCAAGAAGAAAGTGTGATAATATTTAGGGGTCGCGCACGGGGGTCGAAAACTCGAATTTCACAAAATTAGGTAAAATGACGTTTTTCGGTCATCGATTGAATAGGAGACTTCACAGAGAAAAATATATGGAACGTTATGAAGTTTTTGGCTCAAGGAGTAACAGAGCAGAACAATTTCCAGCCCCGTGGAGACCCTTTTACTCAGCCAGTTGCCTATCTGCACAGGCAAAAAGTGAAGTTTCGTTGTTTTACGGGAAAGGTGATGAAAATAGACACGCTTTGGATCAAAAATTTTATTTTTCTTGTGAAGGTTTACTTTCCGGTCATTCGCAATGTCAACAAACAACCCCTGCCGCTCATTTTCGTCCTGTGAAAATGTATTATTAAAACCATTAGCCTACACCTCTTTTGGAGGCATCATTTCTTGAAGGTTTATGGCGAACAAGATTGCTGCTGTATTTAAAACTGCCATTGCTGGCTCACTCTGACAGATGTACGGAAAAAAGTCAGGCTCTACATCGAGTTTCTTGAAAAACAACTTTATACCTCATTAGCAATATCACTGATATGTAATTTTTTTACAGATGTGTCCCACTTCAGGATGCATCCCTTGTGTGCCAAGTCTTTCAGATCAGCGTGCTTAGTGTTAATGGCTCTTATGATCGCTAGTTTTTATGAATCACTTACGCTGTTGTAAAAGAGCGAAAGGGATACAATCTCGGGAGACAAATACCGCAAATGCGTTAGATATTTGAGCCCAGCTATTCGCACAGCAACTTCTTGCTGTCGTTTTTCTTGTGTCGCACAATTTCATGGGCAAATGTTTTTACCAGGTTCATGTCTACACAGGGTATAGCCAGTCGTGCTCGGTTCATGGGCAAAGCCCTGTACTGTCTCCTGTTGGGTATGTTCAGTAACCAGCTCGAAATGACTGAGGTCGAGAAGAGGTGGACTGCAGTAGTGTACAAAGTGCTTGCGCACATCAAATCTTGGTTTCAGGCTGGCGTGGAGGCCACTGCGCCCCGTGTAGACCTGGACCTGGTGAAATTGAAATTGTGCGACACAAGAAAAACGACAGCAGGAAGTTGCTGTGGTGAACAGCAACTTCCTGCTTAGAGGGTACTAAGTTGCTTTTCAAAAAACTTGGAGTAGAACCTGTCTTTTTTCGTGCATCCATCAGAATGGGCCCCCAACGACAGTTTTAAATACATCAGCAACCTTATTCGCCATACGCCTTCAACAAATGATACCGCTGAAAGAGGTGTGAGATTGGCCAAGGATTTTATTAATACATTGACACAGGATGAAAATCAGCGACAAGGGTTGTTCGTTGTCATTGCGAATGATCGGAAAATAAACCTTCACAATAAAATAAAATTCTTGATCCAAAGCGTGTCCTTTTTCATCACCTTTCCCGCAAAGCAACGAATTTCTTCGAAAATTGTTCTATTGTGTTCCTTGAGCCAAAAACTAGTCATTTCATTCCATATATTATTCTCTGTGAAGTCTCCTTTTTAATCGAATTACCGAAAAACATCATTTTATAGGATTTGAGTTTTCGACCCCTTGTGCGCGACCCATAAATATTATCACAATTTTTTTTATGTACACGTTTCTAGTTTCCCAAAAGGGAACTTTTTCAGGGCTAACGTCGAGTCTTTCACAGACTTAATATTCTCAATATTCAGGAAAACCTAGAAATATTCCAAGAAATCCTAAAAGAAATCCTGCAATAAATATCCAGGTAAATACGAGTTCTTATCCCATATTCCATTCAATTAATATCCTATAGTAAAAGAATAAACCACATACACCAGTCTTGAAAATAACGAGTTGAACGTAACAAATCGATTCATCCGATAGATTTTTTAAACAATTTATCCAACTATATTTGATACAGTTTATACCTTTCCATGTATGTTTACATGGAAATACATCTTTCCGTGTATGTTTAGTTATTGTGTTCGTAATTGTAATTCTTGATATTAAATTCATTACATATTTCGTTTCTTTCGTTTATAAGGCGTTTCACATTACAGTAAAGAAAGTTGTATTTTATTATTTCTTATTACTTACAGTCGATCACTTCACAATGTTTTAAGAAGAATGCTGGGAAAGTATTTAAAATGAATTTTGCATTTAAAATGTCTATAAATCATTTAATGACATTGCAACTACTAACACTTCAAAGATCATACACAACATTGTCGCAGTTGATCAGCATCTGTCAACGCAACTTCGATAACATCTTGTACTGTGTACAGTTCGACTGTGCGCAGGAGAAACTCAAGAAAATTTTCAGCATTCCACCGGTCGCAATCTATCATTCGCACCTCTATTTACCTTCGTCCATTCTGCGTGCGATCGGGTCACAATGGCGCAGGTTTCTTGAGGACAATGATGATCGATTGACAATGCGACGCAGGCATGCGACTATTCAATCGCCCAGTACACACATGCCGATTTTCTTTCTGCGCTTTCGGAGGTTACCTTCGGCAGCCGGTAAGAATGAAATACCGAGAAAAGTAAAGCGAGAAGAGACCCGGAATCAATGGACGTAACCTGTTCCATTCAGCGAGCACAAAAGATGATTTTTAATGAAAGGAGTCCCAGGAGAAATAAGGATGCTCGCTTATACAGTGCATGCACCTTCAGAAGTGAGCGAGATGGGGAGAGTTAAATAAGGTTAGGCTAGGCTCATTCAGATTTCTTAGAAACGAAAATAGTGTTGGTGATATTTGTTATTGTTGTATACAGAAGATTTGATAATTATTTCTGCAAGGGTTATGACCAATAAATAATATTTTGCAATAATTCAGTTTTTATCCAGTTGAGCTCGCTTCTGTTTGGAAATATAAACCATAACTGCAACATGCCATATTTCTAACAACAAAAACTATAGAATATACTTATTGGAATATATAGACAACATAGTAATACATATTGGAAGTGTACATGTTTACAAATATGTCATTTAACGGTGAAATATATCACTTAATACGTACCAATTTAGATGTGTATTCAATTTTATTATTTGCATAGGATTAGTGACGCTCTCCGTCAACAACCGGAGGAACCAAAAATTGAGTTGGCATCACTGCTGCCATCCGTGCAGTTTTGTCAACATTAAATCAGGTTAAGCAATGCCACCATTACACCAAAACGAAGTTTCGCTGAATATTAATACGCTGTAGTATTTTTCATACTACAGATATACCTGCTTTCGCGTATTATATTGAGAAAAGTGAAAGAAAAATGTGAAAAATTTTTGGCTTGTGTAATCGCATGAATTGTCTTAAATATCGCATGAATTATCTTTCACCATCATAAATATTTGATTGCGTTAATTGTCAAGATTTCCGCCAAAAACTTGTCCACACCTTTCAGATTCAATGTCTAGACCTCAGTTTGAGTCAAGGTGCATAGGTTCACAACGTGCCCCGTAAGTGGCAAAACTAGTATGAAAGGTCGGCAAGGGCACTCGATGCCACCATCCCCTGCCTCGCAGGCTTCATCTAGACATAGAAAGAGAGTACCAGCTGCTGTAGCACAAACCATACAACACACACACGCCGCATTCGTTGGACAGGTGATGTTCTTTCAGAACGAGTGCGATGCACAAACCTGCACAAGACGGCCCGTAACGGACTTTTAATGAAACATGTTTTCGCAGTTCAGTTAAGAATGAAGCAGGCAATCGATGGATAATTTAGTTATTTAAACGAGAACTATCAAAATGTGATAATTTCAAGATTTAATTACGAAATTGAAGTACGTTAAAGCAGCTCAAAAGTGTTAACCGTAATGGTCAATTATTTCGAATTCCTACGTAATTTGGTGTACAGTTGTACTTATGTGAATTGTGGATTAAAGGGACCGAACAAAATTGGATGGAGTTGAATTATAGTTGAAACATTTCTGGCGTCTACAATTGCCTTAACGAAACAGCACTTTTTAACAAGGCATGATGATAGGTTGCCTTTGAATTTCTATGTTTATAGGGAGCTTGTAACAATTTCTAAATCAATTTTGTTCTATTAAGTGGAAAAGTAAAAGTAAAAGTAATATTTGTATAAAGAGTAGGTTTGGAACTACCAAAAAAAGAATTAATAACGGAAGCAGTCAAAGTAGTTGTAATAAGTGAAATGTTAATTTACTAAAGATAGGAAAATGTTATACAAAGATAAGAACCAATTAATCACACGTAAAAAATCAAACCATTAATAAACATTCTTCACAAATCAAAAAGGGGTAATGTGAAAATAATACTCTTCTGGCTGTATTAATGTATAATTTGGCTTAGTTTCCATTAAATAATCCTCTTCAGAAGCCTTTACAAGTTTATGTTATGTAATTGTTAAGAAACTGTTGTCAAGGTTGTAAAATTTTTTTAGATAGAAAATTGCAACGGTATACACGTGGCACAGATACACATTGAAAAAACTTTTTCATTTTCTAATAATAATTTCTTCAATGTGTTCGGATGAAAAATTTATTTAGTTTTTCGTTGTTTTTTATATGAGTTCAAGCACATAACGTCCATAAGGTGAAAAACCATTTCCTTGCGGTACTTCATTGTTTTTCTTGCAAGTATGTTCGATGATATTATTGCATCTCTGCTGTCAACACCACTGATTTTTTTACTATAATCAAGCACTATTTATGGTTTTCTTGCCAGAATACCTCGCTGTTCTCTTTCCATCATGTTAGCGCGATGAGCTGTACCAGGGAATAGTACGTCCCTTTTATACCACCACTTTATACCACTTTTATAGCACCTTTAGTAACATTTTCATTTCATTTCATTTCATTTTTTGCTATCCCTCCCAACACTACATTAGTTATCCATACACTTTGTTGCCGTCTTGTATTGAGAATAATTTTGATCATTATCTCTATTTTTACCGTACATATCCCGATTGACATTCACACGGTACAAAAAAAATCATTCCAATACGGTATCTTTTAGAAAAGTGTGCTACCTCCAATACAAACGTTCTTTCTATAACAGACATCTTGGATTGGAATATAAAAAAAATTTTGCATTCATACTGGATAATTTTCACATATGCAATTCTACATATTTTTCTGACTGTGGTCACATTTCTACTTTATACTCAAAATGTAGAAATTTGCAATGTAATAATTTTTTTTCTGGGTGCAGTTTTAGTAGACTGCAGTTTAAACCAACGGTTCATTAAATGATATTTTAATTACTTCTTATTAAGATAGCTGCAATATTTATAGTAAATGATAATTTTTGATTTTACAAGAACACGTCAAATGCACTGAAATAAAAATTTAATTTGACGTGTATACCCTTTATACGCAGTTAAATGGTTTAGACGAACTTACTAGGAGAAGTACAGTAAGTAAAGTATCACTTGTTAATACAAAGTTTTGTTACATAGGTAGTAATCAGGCAATTTAAAATACATCGTCATGGCTAAGGAAAAGGTGAAACTTCACAAATTTGCAATTTTTAATAACGCACCGTTGAATAAATTCCCATATACTCTTTATTATCAGCAACAATATCAACATCATTTTTGTAACTACTCTCAAGCTTTAAGTGAAATACTCTTTAATGTATTAAATAGTTACTAAATATTCAATGTTAGAAGCAAATACTCTGAACAACTGTTGTGTAGATGGAGAATTTTCATTTGATAATTTTCATTGATTTAAGACTCTGAAGTTCGAGAGGGAAAATCTGTAATGATTCGGCTGAAATATATAATATATGTCTTAGAGCAGTTATAATAAATTAACATATTGCCCGGTTGCGAGAATTTCAATAAAAATGCAGTTGATGAATGACATATGGATTGACATCAACCCAATGATGTGTACAATGAT
>JAWQRM010000055.1:0-34056 GCA_033557675.1 Coptodactyla brooksi | reverse complement strand
ATGCCAATTCAATCTCCTCAAAGAATCTTAATATGGTTCTTTAAGGAGACCGGAGCCGCGACGTGTCGAAAGGTTACTTGTCATTGCCTTTTCGTTAATTGTCAAAAATGACAACGAATGGAATCTATTTGAACATACCTCACTGATGCTCACTACGGACGGGCGTTAATCCATTTGTACACATTCACCACTCCTGCATTCCTCCGTTTTTCAGATAAAAATCACGGCAGGACACCGTCCTCTTCGAATATGAGCACCAGAACGGTTGACGTCGACGTTCACCTCTCGACGTTCACGTCGCGACTGTATTTGGCACTAGTAAGTATTAACTTTTATCATTGGAAACTCAAATATCACCATAATATTTATCAATGTAATGACAAATATTATAATATTTATTATTACAATAAATGTTAATATTGTAAGGTACTGTTAACATATGTATTTATTGTGCACACATAATAAATGTTGTATTATTTTGTGTACACATTGTGTACACAAAATTAGAACACAATCTGTCAGTTACAAAATGTATATAAAAGTTGACCGACACTTGACAATTTTGTAGCAAATAAAAACTTAAATATGCTACTTTTTTGTTTTTAACTTAAACATCGTAGATATTACCGGTAGGCTATTACCGAAAGGTTACCCGCTCTTGCTGGCTTATTTGAATTTATTGGCCTCCTCTAAGTACTCTGATAATATACTTTTCTGCAATTATTATACTTGAGAAATCTGTTAGCGGTTTATATTTTTGTCTGCGGATGCAGGTTTTTGTTGCATATTGCGTGCTATTGTTTCAGCATAATTAGTATTCTCTTCTTCTTCCACTTCTACGTTCAGTGACGTATTGTATTTGTTTATTATTGATGAACCTACCAGTCATTCTATTCTTGTTGGGTGTGCACATGTTGCGTATTTCCAGTTTTTATTAGTTTTTAGAGTCTCTCCAATGCTGCTCCAATTGTTAATTGTTCATTCATCCTAATTTTATTGTTGAATATCGCATGCTAGTCGGTTTACCAGTCCATCCTATGTGTTGTGTTTCGTGCGGCATTAAATAGTCCAGAACCATTTTCGGCTGATAATATTTTTGTTACTACAGGCAACAGCATTCTATAGTCATAACCTTTACCCAACAGCAACTCACCCGGGAAACTGAATATAAAATGAAAATATTCTATTTCGCTAAAAATAAGGTAATATTAAAAGAAGTATAAAAATAAGGCTGAATTATTTTCGGTAAAATGTATATTTAGGTAATTATATTCCAACTATAAACACTCGCCTCTCTTTCACCTTCAGCCCTACTTAAGTGAATTGGTACTTCAATGAAAAAATGGAACACTTACATTAATTACCACTGTAAGAAGAAAGACGTACAAGATCTCCAAAGCTTTCAAACTTAGTAAAACTGAAATATGCCCTTTCACAAAATCCATTTTCTTAATTATAGGAGTCCTGTGTTTGTACCTGCGTAATAACCGTTCATTTCCTTGAAAACGGAAATATAGACCGACAAAGTGGACGATAATTTTAACTGTTTACTATCGAACTGGTTCCGATTCAACTCCATTAGATGCACCAATTTGCAGAGAAAAGTTTTTAATTAAAAAATTCCAAAAACGAAGGTTGGATTGCTCTGGCACACGGATTCACTGCAATTTACTGAGCAATTATTGGTTATCAGTAAAGAAAGTTTCTTTCCAACAACCTTTAAATTTTATTACTATCGCTCAAAGTAAAGGGTGACACTAGGATCATATGTATCTGCGAAGTACTAACATCTGTCATATTCTAAAAGGTAAGATGTACCTACCTTATCTTGACCATGCCACTTATATCCTATTATACTATGTACATACGTACCTTTAATGAACTATGATTTGAAAGAATCATGGATTGCTACTCTGAAATCTTTGTTTAAAAACGGACACACGAGGAAAACAAAATGTTCTAAATTAACTCTCGCATAGAAAGGGATAAATAAGGATAAGCCAGGTGTATAGAAAAGAGAATGTGTCGACCTTTTTCAAACCATCAAGAGATTAGTACACGAATTAGCTAACAATGTGTTTCAAACAAGTTTTTTCAGAATCCCTTATACAGTGTTGTTGCATTCACGTTGCATATATTTTAAATTGCATAGTTCACAAAAAAAATGTTTAGTTCATATTTTTAGTAAAAACCCAAGAAAATGTAGTTTAGTGTATTAGTATTTTGAGATACAGTGACTGCTTATTATATGGTATTTCGCAGTAGATTGTGTGGAAAGAAACGGATTTTAGATTTGGTTGACTATTATTTATTTTTTAAATTTAGCGCTTTCATTTCAAATTTGAGAAATTAAAACATTTATTACGCCACTTAAAGTGGATGGCAGCGCTGCTAATGCCACGGGTATCAGAAATACCTACATACAATCATTCCTATCCCCAAACTCAAAACGTAAGGACAGGAAATTTCTCATCACAAAAGGAGATCATTCGGATGGGAAAGGAAACTGCATTTATACCCAACACTGGCAAAATCTAGAAATGGAGTAGTAAAACTGGCGATTTTTATAATACGATGAATTTTTAAAATGTTTTGCCACATATAGGATGTGGTTGTGCGCAACCACAATACGCAGTGTGAAAAGTACTAACTTCAGTACCTGTCAAAGTCGCAACGAAATTGTGGTTGCGGAAGTGTTGCTTTTGTGAATATATGTTAAAAACAATGTTGTAAATCATCAAAACTGGCAGATCTAGATGCAGGTGATATAAAATTGACAAAATTTCAATAGAGGATAGCCAGTATGTCTTGTGATTCCTACCAAACAGATCTCAGTCGTCTTGACTTCGTTTGTCGTTAAAGGAATACATTGTTATAAAAAACGTAAAATACATTTACGCGATGTCATATTTTGTGAAATAATTTTTTTTTTATTTATTTCTGACCAATCGATGTTCATCTATCGTGGACGAGCAATGAAATTATTAAACGAGTATATGCAAAATGATACAATGCTATTATGTTACGATGTATAATTATTGACCATCGTTATTCGTATAAATGGTATATTATCAATAACAATGATAATTATAATGAAACACAAATCAAAATTTCGAAATTACTGTTAATTCTCAAACACTGAAACGTGTCAGCAATTTCTCTATTATATTACATTTTTCTCAACTATTAAAGTGTTGTGAACTTCTAAAACTAAACTTAATTTTAGTAGTGTTTAATTGGACTATCACTATACATACAATGTATAGTGTACATACATACAATGTATATCAATACCCTTGTTTTATTCTCAACAAAATTAACATCATTAACCATTAACGGGTGCTACAAATGATTACAATGTACATTATATTACTGTATATTACGGTATATTACTGTAATAATGTCATAACTCGATATGTCACTTATTAAATATGATGGGCGAAACGTGCGTTAAGCAAAATAAACTTTTCGGTTTTGGTGTAGTGGTAGCAATTGTTTAAGCTTTGTTACTAAGCCAAATTTGATAAATTGATAAGCAAATCATACACAGTGCTATATTCAAAATGAATTACGAAGCAATGAAAGATTTATCTCCTTGGCTTGGTTGATAACTTTGTTTCATCTTACCAATGCATTGTTGTTTTTTTCACAATCTCGTTATGACAAACATTTTGCTGATGTAGTTGACGAGGCGTCTCGACATTTGTCATTTTCATGTGAATACACATGTAAAATATGTAGCTTGTTATATAAGTTTTTAAATTTTGTCTGGTGGGGTGAAGATAGTGCCCGGTTGTTAATTTATATGTTGAAATTCCCGGGTGTCTTGCTCTTCTCTTGTATCGTCAATATTGACATTTTCTGATGTTGGCATTTTTTGTTCGGCGTAACTGGAGTCCACCTTATTGAAACGACACGATCTTAAGTGCTCTTTATATCTGCCCTGAAATCTTCGCGCCGCCTAACCGATATATGACATCTTGCACGTGTTACAAATTAACTTGTAAATTCGATTCGATGTGTATTCATCTATTCTTTCCGTTTTTGGTTTTGTTTGAGCGTACAAGACTAATACCAATATTAATTTATTCTTGATATTGGTATATATCCCTGTTGTTTGAAATTCTTACATTGTTATTTTGTGTACGTATGAAACGGTGTAGGTGTAGGTTGTCCATGTTGATATTTCGGTGTCTCCCAATGATTGTCGGTGTTGTCGCCAATGCCACTTGAAATTTGAATGAGCTCATAACAAAAATTATTTAAGGTCATGAAACTATTACTTCAGAAATGCTCTACAGAGTGAGGAGAAATGTCTACGATAGGTTAGGGTATTGTTTGGCAAAATGGGAGGCATCTTTAAATTAGGAGGAATCTTTTATTTAGTTTTATTTTTAAATGTTATTACAATTAATCTATTTTAAAGTGACCTTTTATTTTAGTACGAATGAAGTTTTTGTTTGTCCGTCGAACTTAAACGTTCGAAAAGAGGTGAATAATCATTTATTAATAGTAGTTAAAAAATAAGTGTATCTAAGATGATGCCAACCAGACATGGCATGTATGAGTACATCCTCCCATGACATCAAAAGTCTTACTAAGGACTCTCGTCGTAGAGCGCGCGAGCTCGTAAAGTAGAGGGGGTCACGGGCTCATGGTGGAAGCGTTAGGTAAATCTGCTATGAGACAAGCAAGATTTTCCCGTACGGTATATCCTTATATAACACAGTATAATCCTTATACTGTGTTGTAAGATGGCTGTCAACTTATAATATTTTGCACCGTCTAGTAGAACTCCTAAATCCTATCATAAGATTTGCAAACGAAAAAGGAAAAAATACCAGAATTAAATAATGAAAGTTGGTTTTCTGACTTAACGTTCCTTATAGATGTACTAGAACATTTGCAAACGCTTAATTTGGTATTTTAACAAACTATTCTCAATTTTGAAGTTAAACCTCAACTTTTTGTTTACAATCTTGAGAATACAATATTTAATCATTTTCCACAAGAGTAAATATAATATCAAAGAAGAAAAGTCGAACAAATATAAAGAAAAATTGAAACAATTATAAGCAAATTTCAAACATAGGTTTGAAGAATTGAAAACTATGATATCTGGATGTGCATATTTTGTGAACTCATTTATCTGAGTCATTATTGAAGATGCATTTCTTATTTCTGAAATAATATTTACCGAAAAAGCGGCTGGGGTTTGAAATTATTAGAGACGAAAGGGAGCAATTTGGGCATTACAAATGTTGCACAAAGCTTCTTCTATGGTTGAGTTTGGGAAACTCGTGCCAGAATCAAAATGCCTACACTAAACGGAAGCTACTTGTCGTCTATTTTCAATTTTTGGTACAACATATTGTCGTGAACCTTTGTACTACACAGTAAAGTTCGTGAAGTCGTAACGTTGTTCGCAGTTGACCAATCAACTTCTTACAGAATTTCTTCGGACAGAAAGTTAAATGTTTTATACTTTTTATTAATAAATATAT
Organism: Coptodactyla brooksi; assembly: GCA_033557675.1. Taxonomy (NCBI): domain Eukaryota; kingdom Metazoa; phylum Arthropoda; class Insecta; order Coleoptera; family Scarabaeidae; genus Coptodactyla; species Coptodactyla brooksi. Next base: position 28,552 of record JAWQRM010000055.1, on the reverse strand, counting down.
GTTTATTACATTTGATTTTTATTATATTTGAATTTTATGACTAATAAGTTATTTGTTATTTGACTAATAAGATATAGTTGTGTTCTTTCTTATAATTATATATTTTAAAAAAAATTCATATTAAGAGCCACACGCAGATACATAAATTCATAAAAAATTATGAATTTATGTATCTGCGTGTGGCTCTTTATAAAATATAAAAAACGAAACTGCGACCCTCTTGGCCCTCATGTGTGCCAAACTCTGTATTATACCTTACCATTGAAACAGTTTCATTTCAGCGTTTAACTGTAAGTATTCAAACTGCTAACTCATTTCTAGATATTTCCTGTTTTTCGATTCTTGGAAGTTAGCGTTGTTCGTGTTCCGAACTCGAAGCTCGGCATTGCTGGTAGATTTCTGCTTAGAGCTGGCGTCATCTAGGGCCGGAGTGTGGAACTATCGCTTATTGGCTTGCCTTTTAATTGGGGATTAGTGCTGGCGGTTTTTCGTTTGATTTAAATGATTTTCTTGCCCACGATTGTTTTCCTTTTGGTAGCTTGTTATCTTCTTTTGTTTTGTGGAGGTTTAGTGACCCCTTTCATTTGGGGAAAATTAATTTCCCTAGAGTGGTGGTTGTACTTCCTGTCTCCCCGGGTACATATGTATATATATATATATATATATATATATATATGCAGGAACTTCGTCTGGAAGGCTCTCTTTCCTGCATCAGACACCGTAGTGTGTTTGATGAAGGATAATCTTTATAATATGATAATCTTTATTTTGGAACATATCCCTTTACTACGTTCAGGTAGAGACCAACATCTGTTGGCATAACATCTAAACTTATTGCAGTAATCGAGTTTAAAGAAAGGTTTGTTAAAGGTTTGTAATGAAAGTTTGGTATTAAAACTCTTATTTGTAACTTACTTTGATTGTGTACATTTTGTTGTTTATTTTGTTAATATATGAAACTTGTTTCTCTTGGAAGAAGGTATTTTTTTTGAATTTCGTGACGTCTCGTTTTCGTCGTCGTTTAGGTGGATTACATTTACAGGATGGTCTGGTTTACGAAAACGTGGCGCCTATTACCCATCTTTTAAGAGCCCATCCCTTCTTCACTGAGTGGGGCGGAGCTCAGTGTCACTCTGTGACTATGTGTGCAATTCAAGGTTTGTCGCCCTCCAAGGGGGGGATTCCTTGTGTTAGTGATTGTGTGTCGGTGGAGGTTCGGGCATTGCGGCTCCCCCACCGAAGTGTCGCCATACCATCGTTCCCGTAAGGTTATTTTCTTCGACCGCACGTAGAACGGTTAGACGGAGAGTCCCTCTGGCTTTGATAGCTCCCGACGATGCCGGCTTGATCAGCGAAACATGCGTCGAGCAATTAATTTCGTGATTTGGTGGTAACCATTGACGAACTTACTACAAAACCAAAGGTTCCAAATCCACAATTTAGTAAAAACTAAAAAATTTAAGTAAAGGACTTTTCGTCACAATTTGTTTTTATACTTAGTAATTCTACTGTCGTAGTATCGAATTAAATCACATAAAGATATTGTTAAAACTGTGTACAATCATTTAAACGATTCAAATATTTCATTATGTAATATGTTAATACGCAACATATATTTTTATTTAATACAGTAAAAAATCTAAATTGAACAATACCATTATTGTGTGCCTTCGTCTTATTTTATCAATAATGTATTAATCAAAACGTTTAAAATACTTTTATGTATTTAAAACACAATTTATGTGACCACGGTTTTTTTTCTGCTGATTCCAGGTTCGTAACATATGACCTCACAGGTTCAGGTCCCAAATAAGCCAATAAGCTAGTGAAGATGACTTAATACCGTCATTCTGGTTATCAAACCAGGAACGGATTATTCAGTAGAAATATTTTTCATCCACATATCTATGTATAACTCCTTGTCAAACTCGTCCACCCCATTCATCTAAATCAACAGGTAGGGTTCAAATAACCCCAGCCGAGAATAAATTCGCGATGATAAACAAAAATCCCTCATCTGAAAAGATAGTAAACCCGTTCACGAAGATAATTAAATTAAATCATTTGCTGTATATCCGTAAAGTCTCAATTACACTGAGTGAGTTTAGTAGCTGCAAGCCGGCGAGAAAAGAAGTGAGCAAGTCGGCTAGTGCCCGTAGTGGTGATTATACGGAACTTTTAGCTCGCTTAGTAGCCAACCTGCTAGAGAGTATTACCTATTGCGTTATTTGCATTATCGCCAGGGGAGGTTCTAATGGAGGGCGAACGCGTGCGTCGCACGTATGTACAGGGTTAGTAACAAGTATGGAAACAACATATTGTAGACGTTATTATTTATATTAGAAAAAAATGTTTTTGATAAAAGATACTAAGCAAGATGTTCTGCATTACTTGACAACACAAATTCTTTATTTTTCAAAATGGCGGATATTTTTCTTTTTGTATGCGATGCGTATTTTTTTCGCTTTATAACCGTGCGAAAACTTTGTACTTACACACCACAACATTTTTGAGAAAATCGCTAAAAACTGATTAAAAATTATTACAATGAAAATCAAGTTTCCATGAGTCGCAACAGAGATGCAAATCAATCGAGTAATTTTTGTTTTCTGTCATATTTTCGTGGGTTTAGTTTACTAGCAGTTCACTAGAAGTTTGCTAGGAAAGTAGTAATAAATGGCGTTATTACTAACTGAAACGGAACGAATTGAAATGAATTTGTATTGTCACGTAACTCAGAATAACTTATTTAACATCTTTTCTGAAAAACATTTTTTTCTAATATAAATAATAAAAAAATAATAACGTCTAATCCTGTATAATCATATACCTTGAATTTGGTTGTAAGTGATGCGACAAACAGTAACGGAGTAATATTTGATTGTTTTGATATTATTCAGGAATTATATAACGTTTTTTTGTCTTTTCACATATCGATGGGCTATTAAAAAAACATATTTCTAATTTCACATTATAAAGTCTTAGTGAAACAAGATGGAAAAGCAGAATTAAAGTTATAAGTCTATTACATCTTAATCTGAAGAAGATAACCAACAGTTTAACAAATGATCCTAAACGATACGTCAAAACAAAATATATCTTTCTTCAAATTTATATGTTCTGTAATCATTTGACACGATTTTCTTTCCAGGATAGATATTGTTAGTAAAATATGTACTACAAAATAATTATATACAAAATATACATTATGTACAAAATACAAAAATAGGCCTAGCCGAACGTATCCATGCTTTAAAAATATCCAAAATTATGGTAGTTTTAAATGAAATGATGAATGTTTCAATATATTTATTAATAACGCCATTGCTGAAGCTAAGAAATTTTACATAGAAATCATTGAACCTGATTTTAAGAAATTTTAAGATAACTCGGTTACAAATCCTAAACAGCATTAAACAGCACTATTACATATTAAACAGCACTATATTAAACAGCACTAAAATAAATTTTTATTGCACCACTACGCCAAAATATGAAAAAAGGATGCTTGACGCAGGTTTCGCTAACCATGTCAACCCACATCAGCAGCGATGAAAGACTGACCATTTTAGATCACATGAGCAATTCCCTTGATGAAAGGTTTGAAGGAATTCCTTTATTGAAGGAATTTTAAAGGAATTTATAATGATGCTTTAATGAAATGTTCCCAGAATCTGGATATTAAATTGCAGTTAAATAACAATGATGTGTTAGAAATGAATTTTGATGATATACAGTTATATAGTAAAATATTGTCCTACTGGGAAACTTTTTCTGTCGCATCGTTTCCAAACAATGCCTTTGAGGTTTTGCAAAATATCGTGGGCGTTGATGTAGTGTCTTATTTCCCAATTTCACTATTGCCTTGAGATTTTTTTTAACTGCCAGTTTCCATTGCGTCTCGCAAAGGAAGTTTCGCAAAACTTATGCAAATTACGTCTTGCACTTATTTCCATTGAACATGAAATATCAGAAAGTATTGATTATTCACAATTGATACACGGAAAAGGACCTTTTTGTCTTTTGTATGCTTTTGTAGTTTTGTTTTTGTTATTTTTGGTATTTACATTTATTTTGATGTTTTGGAAATATCATGAATTTTTGATAAAATTTTAATTGAAATAAATTTTAATTAATATTTTACACATTCAAATATTTTAATTATTCAAATAACAATATTTACTTTACTTTCTTTCGGTTCTACAAAGATGATATTATCAAGTGTAGAAAAAAAAATGAATTTTCGAATAGATCTAATCTGGTAGTGTACACTTTGGATGCAACAAACTATAGGCGTGTGTTTCATTCATGTTATTTTATACAAGCTTGTACTAGCTTTGTGTAATGAACGCTACCTGTAAATAAAATAGATTAAACGTAAATAACAGTAAATGGGAATCAAACCCTGTATTGATTCAAACCGGGTCAAGTTTGCTATTTATACATGTGTCGAAAGCCAACTCTCGCCACGTTTCTCTTGGATGAAAATTTAAATTAACAGAACGTTACTTTGCAGTAACGTGTTTACAATTCGTCATGTTGACGACTTTTATGTGCATTGTCCCAGAGCTATAAACCAAATTTATCGGCTAAGATAAGTTCTAGATAAGTATGACACAATTAATCTATGGACAATCTACAAGAAATTTTGAATTAAGTGATCGGCAATGAATGCATCCAGATTATTTCTTTGGTAATACATAATTGTTGCATTAATTTGTATGTTGATATAGTAAATAATTTTAAACGATGTTATACTACAACATACCCACACGCTGAGTTTAATTATAATTTAGATAATAACCTTCAAAACTATTAAGCCCACATGCCATAGATGTAACTTTAATTAAGAGAAACATTTGTTAGAACATTTGTTCTATTAAAAGAAAAGTATTGAAACTTATGTTGTTGCGAATTTCTATTTTAAGAATTTATTGGTAGAATTAAAGACATCATTGCTGATTATCCTTCTTGGTTAGCAAAATGTGCGTCGCCCAGTTATTTTTAGATTTTAGTGTAGTGGTCACATAGTTTAAAGTTGTCACTTAGTGGTTGGTCACTTTAAAGTTGTGGATTTTGGAACCTTTCTTTAGTAACACTGATATATTTAGTAATACCGAAACGTTTATGCTAGACGCACGCTTCACTAGCCAACTTAGCAGAATTATGAGCGATGAAAGAAGTATCTCAACTTTGTTTCCATATTATTTATCAACCAAGTTATCGTAGATAACTTTCCACTTTTGATATTAGGGATCAGGAATATCAGTCACTTTTGGCGTGCGTTTGTATAACAGCTCGCAAATGAATATGTAAGTGGTCAAGTTGGTCTCGATTTATAATAATAATAATCATGTATTACATAAAATATTATTAAATATTTCTTTCTACCGTAGTTTATCTACGATAGCCGTATAATTGACTGCGGGTTGATCAGAGTAATACCTCATAAGTAAAGTAGCTTTTAATAAGCTACAGTAATTGATTTCGTTAATCAGTTTTATTTATTAGACTTAGTCAAAGTGGTTAGATCACACAATGAAAACTCACATATTCACTATTCATAAAATCTTGTGCAAAGTCGATAACTAATTCAAGAAGTCCGTGCAACAGCTTTAAAAATGTTTGGATATGATTTGTCGTATAGTACACTAATTATTTAAATAGGCCTCATATAAACATATATCTCTTATATAATATTAGGTCTCTTTTTAAACCTCTTTATTACACCAAATGTTTTAAGCCATTTGTGAGAATCTCATTACGCAAATCCCTACTGAACAGTTTTGTCAAAGATATAATCAGTAGGTTCCTAATGCTCTTAATCGCGGCAACCGTAAAAGCGCTGTAACTTTAGCGATATTCCGGAAAATCAATTTTTCCTCTCATTTCATTCAAACGAATAGCTTTAAAGAAGATATCTAAGTCAGTAGAATTATTACTGGTAGAACAATAAGCCATTCAGGCGAAACACCTACGTGTTAAGTATGTTTGTTAAGTATGTTAGCTTTAAAAGATTTTATGCTTTAGGATTGTTCAAAGATAATGCTTTCGGCTAAAATTTTGCTACAAGGAATTATATGTGTGAAGTATTATAGTTATTTCACTGTTACGTATTGCTTTAGAATAGCTTTATTTCTAGAATATTTCCAGATACAAAATTAGCCTTGTATGTACTATGAAAGAATAGCTTCTATATGCTGGCTCTAGTTGTTAATCTAGTGCTTTTTTAAGAACTAATAGTAACCATTTTCTTCATGCGAAGTGTCAAAACAAGCTCTTTTACTGTGAATATTCGTCAGTTGGTGGCATAAATTTGTCTCATTGTGGATTGTTTTATTGAATTACTTCTTATTAACATTTGACCACTTGTCTAAGGTATTGACTAAAAATAATAAGTTTTCTGCGATGATTTTGCAAAAATGAGGATTTACATAACATATATATATATATATATATAGCAATATTTCACCACTTCTGTAATGTATTGGCTAAGAAGAATAGCACTGTTTATAAGCTAAACCTTTCTGCAATTATGATTTTGCAAAAGTGAGGATTTACACAACATAGTCGTACATAATATCCGAAGCCTTAACGATAAAATTAGTATAGGTAGTTTGAAGCTGAGGTACAATTTGTGTCACAATAAAATAAAATTAAATAAAAAGGATGAATTTATCAACGATAAATACACTGAAACATATGCTTTTATTTCCAGGTCCAAAACTTGAAATATGGGCAAGCAGCAACATTCATAATTTAGAAAAACACAATTCAAATCTGGAAACTGGAATGTATTATCTTATCAGTGCGACGATAAAATCTCGTACCACAGCACTTTTAAGCCATGCCCGCAATATGTTGTGGGGTGTTCCTTATTGAACTGTTAGTGGCAAGGTCAGTCGCGTTTGGCACGTCGATGGTAATGCATCGTACTAGCTAGTGCTCTTTTACTCATGTAAAACGGAGATTCTAGAAATATCTTCTTTTAAATGTTATTGGCATTAAATGTTGATTGAATAAAAAAATATTAAAATAAAAAAATATTTTAAAATAAAATAAATTCTTAAAACCCCATTTGAACATAAAAAACAATATTATTAAATTAAAAAAAGAATGACAATAGCGGCTCAAATAGGCCGCCCTGAGATGCCAAATGGTAAACTAATCTCTCATAGAAATTCCTTCTAACATTCGAGAGCATTTCAGGTGTAAGGTTAGCTGTTTCTATTATTTCAGCTCTCAGGGCATCCAGATTTCCTGCTCGCTCGTAGCCGTACACGGCCAGCTTCAAGAAGCTTAATTAAAAATAAGTCGTTTGGGAACAAATATGGAGATTTCGCTGGCAATTTAAAACCCCCTTTCCCACTCATAATGCGATTAGGAAATAAATTTGTTAAAAATTCTTTAACTCTAGCCGCATTATGTGCCGGGCAGCCGTCTTGCTGATACCAAACACCATTCAAGTCTATTCCGAGAATGTTGCGAATACCAGGAAGAATTTGCGTATCTAGCAATTCTACGTATTTCAAGGAAGTTAAGATCCCATCAATAAGAAAAGGGCCTGTTAAATGGTTACCAAGAATTCCAGTCCAAACGTTCTTACGGATATTGAGTACGAACAGGAAAACTGTTATGCAAATTTTCCCGAGATCCCAATAACGAATAACAGCAGGATTGTGTTTTCCATGCAATGAAAAAGTAGATTCATCGGTGAAACCAATATTTTGAATAAAGTTTTTATCTTCATCTGCCTTTTCTATTACCGCTCACAAAACTGCATCCTTCGAATATTATCCTCGGGAAAAATCAGCACATATCATTTCGCCCCTTCTTACTTTCTCTTCTACTTTTCCAGGTGAGCGCTCTCCTAAGTGGAATTTGATACACTCCTTTAGACAAGAAACTTTTCTCAAGCTTCTGAATATGAAATATAGTCTGCAAAAGATTGTACGAATAAATTGTGGGAATCACTTCCAGACCTATCCGCCGTCACCACTTGATAAGTTGTAATTTTTCTTCAGCGGTGTACACGCCCATTTCCTTTAATTATGTTCACTAGAAATAGATGTACTCGCGGCTTAAAAGTGCTATAGTGCGAGATTTTAAGTAAGCTAGAGAGCATAGTTGTAAGACCTTTACTCTTTCAAATTTTAAATAATTCATTCGTATAAGATCAGTTATGATTTACGCTTTTTAGTGCCTTGTTACTGTAAGTTTTACTGTCCTTTGTAGAATTCACAAAAAAAAATCAGAATCTATATATTTCATATTCCTTAGGAGCGCACTTCGTATCTTCAACGGGTGATACAATTTCATTCATCAAAGAACGTCTCCTTCTAGCTGCGCATCATGAACTGGACTTGAAGATTGATTGGAATTCCTGTTCTAGATACCTAGACGTACACTAAAAATACAACATCAGGTAATAAATGAAATAACTTACTAATACCCCACTTTTAGGATGGTCGCCTTAAAATGATCTGTTAGTGCTTTATGCTGTATGAATGATGAAGAAAATTTCAATTAGGAGGTTAACCATTTATTTTACCCTCCCGTCTTAACTCTGCGACTATCGATTAAATACCTTTTCTCTATTACTAGTTACCTATCATTTATTGTACCCTATTACTTATTTAGCAGTGCACGCGTAAAGAGGTCTTTATTGCGACATACCGAACATTGAACTGTTCACGCATTAATAGTGTGTCACTGGTATGCGCTACCACTGCAATAAAACTAAATTCTTTACTCCAATCTGATGCTAATTCTCTCATCTGCTAGAGCAACATATCCACATATAAAAAGTTTGAAAATGAACACAGTATACTACACACCATATAGTGATTATTAGGATTTAAGAAATGTTTTGAATCATAGGGTGAAATTTTAGATCTACTTACACTTAGATCACTAAGACAAAATCGCTGACTGGTCGCACGACCAGGTGCAGTCGAAGTGATGTTGTGGTACATTTAATGTATAAAAAATATAGTTTGTGCATACAATTTGTTATCGACTTTTGCTATTGACAACTTCTACTCTCACTAATTGGTAAGGTTCGTTCTTTTTAACACACCTTGTAAAAATTCATCACACGAGATAATGGTTTTTGGTTTAAAAAGCATCACATTTCCTTCACATTGGTATTCTGCAGCTTTCCTTCAGCGGTTCTTTTGATAACTCCAACTCTACCTATAATGACCCTAATAAAATAGTTAATGCTTTCGCTGATCAGTTTTCTTCAATATTTAATAGTATCTCTATCTACTCGTCCAACAAGACAATGCAAAGCCGTATTCCTTCAACAGTAATGATCTTGTCATAGAAATGTCTAGAGATGGCTGGTCTATTAAGTTAATAAATAAGTTTCTGATAGAAATAAAATTTTTATCAGAAACAAATCTTTCTCAAATTTAAAAAAAAATTTAATTTTTTTGAAAAAAAAATGGACAAGTTATCCACCACTATTTAAGACACCACCCGCAATAACCACATCTCAACAAACCACTAATAAATTCACTCACACGAGACATGTGCCCGCATTTACTCAGATGCCCCAAACCGGAAAAGTTACAATTCCACCTTTAGTATCACAACAATGGCCTAAATTTCGAGAATTAAATTTTGCAAGTTCTGATCCACAAATAACTTTAATCGAAGAGGTGAAATTTTTAACCTCAATAAATTAAAACAACAAGGGATCATCAGACTTTAAAGGAACTCTAAGTCTTCTCATACTGAAAGAAAGCTACCGACTGCATCGCATTCAGCGGTGATAACTTCAGTCCACCTTGAAATCACAGACTCTGAAGATAGCGATCATTTTAAATCGCTGGGGTACGATCATAGTTTCTGCCAAAGAATAACTTCCAAAATTACAAATAAAGTAACATTTAAAATAAGAATAATCACCGGCTGCGAAAAGACATATCAATGGCTCATCCATGATGGGCTTTTTTACTTACATAAACATTTCCCGGTTGTAGAAAGCCTAGCACCTCCGCCACTGTCGCTGCCATGTTCCATGTGTAACTCTTTTAATCACTTTAACAAGAGGGACACAACGCTTGGTCTAAGCTTAAATTCAAGGCATCCCTAACACGACAATAAAATGTTTAAACAAACAACCGTAGACCTATATCCAAAAGTTACATAGCAATCAAGAATTCACCAACCGTTAACAGTCCACCATCACATATTACACACTTATACAACAAAATTGAACACTCCAAAAGCAATCGATAGATAAAAACTGTCAAAAATTGTAAAATCAATAAGCTGAGATTAAGATTTGTCGATTTATATAAGGTGGATACGTTGGTTCCATTCACTGGTAATCACATTTAGATAATAATGCTCGACATGGACAATCCCTCCGCATCATCTCCTATTGAACCATTAAATGGAAAACAAGCCACTGTCATCATGAGTTCGATGGCTGACTTCTTATATCCAAACATAAATAGCTATCACAACAAATCCCACCTAATAAGAAATTATCTTTACAACAATCCAGTCGATTGCGGAATGTTCGCACCAAAATGTTCGAGACCAAAACTAATGATAACATGTATCGAGATTGGGCCGTCATACAAAAGCTCTCGGAATTAGCCACTGGAATATTAAAGGTGGGAGCACCATTTTAATTAACAAGTCGATAAAAGCGAATTGTGAAAATCCTCCAAAAATGTGCGGATGGCAGTGGAGAGATTGCACATATTTCTACTCTACATCCACACAGATCATACAATAGACTTTAATCACAATGCTATGAGAAAAAGATTTTCATTCAAATATTTCAAACTTCGAATGATTGTTTGCTGTCCTACAATATATCCTTTAGTACATTCAATACAAGTAACATGTGACCTCTGTTCAGATCATTTGGGCATTGACTTCAAACTACGAATCCATACAAGGCCATTAAACAATAATGCAGCTATTCGGCGGAACTTTTTCCTGTGCGACGTTCAAAATGTAAATGAAGACTTGAGAAGCTATTTAAAAGTAAATGGGACAATTAATGAGGGGAGCATTTCTTCGTTCCTCCACTGCCTCAGCACCTCGATTGAAAGACATTCACCTATAAAAAAAGAATTGGCTTACTCATACCCCTTGCCTCCGTTCATTATAAGACTCATTAAGGAAAAGAGAAGTACGTACAGGGAATTTTGGATAACAGACAATTCAGACAAAGAAAAAATTTAACCAATTAAACAAGACAATTCATAATCTTGTTAGAGATTATAAGACCAGCAACTATCTCACAACATGCAGCAGAGTTAAAGAAAGCAGAGGAAAGAAATTCTGGGCTGAAATTAAAAAGCTATCTAAGTACAGGAAAAATAATATCCCCACATGCTTAGAGATCCTGACACAAATATTTTGCACACATCCGATCCTGATATCACGTAAGTATATACCAAATACCTAGACAAAGCATATTTGTTGTCGGAAAGCGATTTGACAAAGGAACTTTCGATATGGTTAACGAATGGTTTGAAATATTCCAGACTAAGAATTACCCCCCATTCAAAGATATTTTGATGGGAGAGGCTGAGTATTGGGAACTGCTGTCAAATGGCAAGAATTCAGCTACAGGGCATGATAAATCAACAGAAAACTATTAACACAATTTGACTATGAGATACATAAACATTATTAAAAATAACAAAAACAAATAACATAACCTAGCTTCCACCTCTGAAGACACGATATCGAAGCCACCGTCTGTCCGTAAATTTATATATTTACGAACACGGTTTGAACGATGGCCGAGATTCGAAAGGCTACATCCGGCCCAGCCGTAAAAGGCGGTGTGAAACTAATCAAGCAGCTATAATATTACTAAGCGCCTCTAAATCTGTGGAATTTGCCAATGAGCCGCTTCTAGCGAAATCTGAGCTCTACCCAAGGTTCAAAATTAATATCAGGAATCGGAATCCACGGCGACTCGAACCACGAGCACATGTTACTTTATCTTACCAAAGTACAATGTAAGGAAGGCGTCTCAAGAATTTTCCCTCCTATATATAACCTTCTGGAGAAACAACAATCCAAAATTGGATTCTACCAACACAAAATAGTAACCAAACAGAATAACCGATCCTAACCATCAAGAATTTAATGTAAAATGTGATATTATGTACTGGGTGGCCATCTAAGAATGGACGCCGGCCATAACTCGGTAACCGTTAATCATACAACTTGGGGCAAAAATATTAATGGATAATTTGGCCACGGAAAATTGCTGGAAATTATTTTCAAGTTCGAGAGATGGCCGCTAGGGGGAGTAACTGTTGTAACCAATCAAATAAACAGAAATAAACAAAAAGGTTTTTTTTCTCAAAAATATGTAAGTAAAGAGTTATTTTAAAGATTAGCATCGTAACAACTGGAAAATTTGAAATATCTTTTATTTGAAGTGTTTTGCTCTGTTTCCTAAAATAATATAGTGGTGGAGAAAAATCAAACATTTTGTATTAAAATAGCAATAACTCCGGTTTGAGTTAACGAAATTAAACAAACTAGGTCTTGTTTGAAAGAGTTCTTTTTATTGAATAATCTGTTATATAAACCATCCCAGAATCCATTATGCCGCGATAAATAAAGGGCTTTTTTGGCATTTCAACATTTATAACGGATTATCATGAAAATTTTAAATAACATGGTATACCTCTCTTTACACAGTTAAATAGAGTACCGAGTTCTTAAAAAGTCAATCCCAACCGCAACTTCCTATCTTCTTTCTAACCGGAGATATTAATAAAATAAATCACATTAGGCCACCGGCTATGCTATGTCTCTGGAACCTGTAATGACATGTAATGGTTCATAATACATATTTTATTAAAAATAGTCAAGAGGTACACTTAAAAAGAATTGACTAATTTTTTACACTGTAGTGCAAGAAAAATAAATGATATGTTGTTTTTGACTGAAAGTTACCACATTAACAGAAAAATAACAGAAGGATATGAATTCTAAATATGCAGAGCTGTTAAAATCAGTTACTTTTCGTGGCGATAAATTAACCGAGTCTAAGGCGACTATGCAATCTTTCGGTGACAGGATAAAGCGGGTGGAATCCGCCATTAGTGAGAACGCCTAACTTAAGAATATTATATCTGAGCTTAAATCTCGTATTGAACATTTTGAACAATATTCTAGAATGAGTAATCTGATCATTAGTGGAATCCTCGAACAGAGTGACGGGGATCTCTGGAGTAGCGAAGTTTATTGTGGTTTATCAGCCTCCTTCTCGGGCAAACGGAGGGTTCATCATCACAAAAACATGGTTGTTAAATGTTTGTCCAGCAGAACGCGTGATCAATTGCATTGGCATCTGCTAGGCAGCCGCGAAAAAGTAAAACCTCTTCTGGTCTTTCCGTTCCAGATGTTGTCATGCAATATTTGTAAATGAGCATTTGACAACATTTAACTTTTTTAAACGTGTCAAGAATGTCGGGCGGGAAAGAAAGTATCTGGACGAGAAATTGCGTGGTCCATGCTCGGCAAGTTGATGGGACAGAGGTCGTAGTGGTCAAATCTGACTCTGACTTGAGTAAACTTTAAATTAAATTTCGTCTTAATTAATTAATTACGAATTGTTATCACAAGAATATCGACATCGGTCTATTAGTAAAACGTTCGTGGTCTATATACCACTACGGCTACTACCTACTTAAATTCCTTTAACTTTGATTGTGACTTGATGTGACTTGAAACATTTTTAAATGAATCCGCATACGATGGATAGTTGTTTTGTGACGAGTACGTTGTGCACCGGCGCGATAGAGGTTCCTCTGATTCTGTTAAAACCAATGGTGGAAGAGTCCTTATTGCTGTTAGTCTTCGCTGCCTGAGTATGCTGCTGGTACAGAGGATTTGTGGTTGTATGACAGTAAACTATGGAAAGGTTTTTACATAAGCTGCAATATGTCCGTGAGTCTAACCCTGACGATGATCTCCGTGATTTTAATTGTTGGCCATTTCAACATGCCGGACATTCTTTCGAATCCTTCACCATCTAGCTGTTTTCTACCACTCGCAGCATCGAATGCGCGGAGTAACGATTTTCTCCAAATAGTTGCTTATTATGATCTTCAACAGTATAATAATGTAGCTGGCAGTAATGGTAGAATACTAGATTTGGTTTTATGTAGCGCCGTATTGTACATAATGTAACATCTTGTTATCTTATCGGGTTCTTCGGCTCCCGAGCTTATTTTTACATTTACTCGCTGTAAAAGGCTCGATGATGGCTCTTCAATTATTTTTTCTTTTAATGGCACAAACCATGAACAGGTTTATTCGGATTGTCGATTGGTCTAACTGTTTTTCTGGAGTTAACGTTGAACAGGCGGTGGCAGCATTCTACAATCATTTAAACCAATTTATTTGAGACTATGTTTCCCATAAAATGATCCACCGTAGCCATTTTCTCATGTGGTATTCTCGGACTACAATTAAAGCAATCACGGAAAAATTGAAAATTCATAAAAAAAGGTGGCGGAAAAGGTGGCGCAATCTTTCATATCTAGTGATTTGTAAAAAATAAGTAACGTAGTAATTATGGTATCCCCGATCATAAGAAATACAATGGTGTGTGGGCTGGCAGCGGTCAAGGCATTGCACAGTTATTTTCGGGGTACTTTAGCTCTGTTTATATTAGTGGTTCTCTTGATACCCCACTAGATCATATAAGTACCGGTGGCTGTATTAGGCATTCTTTGGCGAGCGTTGTTTTTAGTGTTTATTGTTCCATTGTTAAAATTGAGTAATGGATGCCCAGGTGATTTCTAATTATTGACTGATTTCAATGCTTTTTATTTTCTCGAAAATTTTTTATTTATGGAAATATATTTTGATTTACAACCTTTCGCTATTAATTAGCAGCATGGGTTTTTACCCGATAAGCCTGGCGATACCAACCTTGTATCTTACATGAATTACATGCACAATGCTCTTAACAATAAGTTGACGCCATTTACACAGATTACAGTGAAGGCTTTCTTTCTACACCCTACCGCGTGGAATCTTGTCTTGGATCACATTATCCTACACTTCTAGCAGATGCCAAGCCGTAAAAGTAAATAACTATATATCAGATTGCAGATCAGTGGGGTTGGGTGTGCCGCGGGGTAGTCATTCAGGGCCTTTGTTATTGTTAGTTTATGCGAATGATATATTGGAATGTATTTTCGTAATTCGGGGTTTTTGCTGAATTCTGACGACAGTAAAATATTTACGCGGATCGAAACTACTGCAGACTGTTGTAAACTGCATAAGGACATTGATGGCTTGCATTCTTACAGTTTGAACAATAAATTAATTTTAAATTTCAGTAAGTGTTTCCAAATCACATTTCGCAGCAAACGGTATAATTTAAGTTTTAGTTATAAACTTGATCCAGAACTATTGAAAGCTAAGGACCATGTCAACGATCTAGGTGTTACTTTCGATCCTAGATTGTTATATGCGGTCTTACGATACCCTCTTTAGGTCACTAGCAAAACAAACTGAAAACTGAAATTTCCACAACATTAAAACACATAAACAAATCGAATCGTTACATCTGTTATGACCCTCCGTTATACTGATCGTAGTTGCCTAGTCCCAATGAACGCCATTACAACTAGTTTGTATTAGATTTACATTAACACGATTTCAGTCCATCACAAGCGAAGTCTATTTATGACATCATCATATGCGCCTAGTAGTTAGTCCTTAAATCAACAACAGGTATAGACATTTGTTGCTATTCCGTGGACATTTTCCACGAAATATGAAATTAAGTAATTAATTACTTTTTACTGAACAAAAAAATGATTTACCTCTGTGCAGGATTCGAACCTATGACCTTATGCCAAACGCTTTTACCGCTGGCCCACTCTTCAGGAAATCATCCTCTTATTTTTCCTATTCGACATCCCAACTTTTCTTACTCAATTTGATGTATCCTTATGATACAAATAATATGGCCTTATTACTTCATTTTATTACATGATCTTATCAGTTTATTACATGATCTGCCGGCGCCAAATACATTACGTTCGGAAATATAAGATAACAAAAACTGACATTCTATAATTACTTACTTAATTAACTTTATATCTAAATCGACCTGCGAACTTGTATTTTATCATGTTGTGGGGTCAAAGGTAAGGTTTTTTTTATTATGTTTCTTTTGTATGTATGAGTGTCGGGCTTCCCTCAGTATGCATTTTTCATAAATGTATTTTGGGAGGATTTTGTTCATTACACATATGATAGCCTTCATGACTTAATTGCGAATAATTCCGTTCAGTTGGAGCTGGAGGTTTTTATTTACCATCTTCTAAATATGATAAAATGGCCACAATCTCATATGGGCTTGCATCAAAGTAGTTAATTACAGGTTTATCGCGATCATACATTTTTAATATTTTATTCGCAACAAGTCTATAACTATACGGTAAGCCCTACAGTTACAAGAAAACATAGAATCTTCACTTATCCTCTCCTCAGCCATTGCAAAAAAGCTCTTATGATCTTTCCGTGTTAAACGTTTAATAAATTATTTAGTAAACGATGCTATTGTTGAATAGTTTCTATTTTTGTAAATTTTTTGCATTCCTTTCATAATTCGAATCGTGGAATTCTTGTAAAGGTGGGAAATTTCGAGCGACCTTTACGAACCAAAAGAAAAATATGGTAAGCCATATAGTGTATAGCCATCTGGCATATTATCATTAGTAAACGTCTCATTACTTTTGGCTTGGCTGTTATTGAAGAGGGTTAAAATATAACTATTTACATCAGTGGAATAAATACATCTACTAATGTAGGTAAATGTTAACCGTGTTATTTACAGCACATCAAGTCAACTGATATTGTACCGCGCACATACCGAATTACAGCGTGCGGAATATAATATGTGGCAGCCCGGAGACCCTAATTAAAAGGGTGAGTATCCTTGAGATCACAGATAGCTACGCTGACAGAAGCAAGGGCAGCCGGAAGAGCGCAGAGGCGACCCTCTCAACATTGGCCACGAAAAACGAGCAAGGGAGGGTCCTTGATTGAGTTTCAAAGGTTTAATCTACAAAAGGCAAACCTTTCGTTATGGTGTTCCGGCTTTAGGTGAGATGGCCAATTCTTCTGACACACTTAACGGCTCGTCATAAGCTTGGATGACTTTCCGTCTCACCTTTCTGCAGCCACCTAATCTGCTCGTCAGCAGAAAGCAATACCTGTCTATAAATAGCTCTACTTTCGCGGAACGCCTTTTCATGTTAAAAGGACAGAATCTATTATCGCCGCAAAAATAATTGAAGTCCGTGTGTGCAGGCTTATGTCTCTGAAACAACTTAATCGAGAGAAACTGGAAAGAACCTTGTTAAAATCAGCATTCAATCAGCATTGTTAATAATATTAATCACTTGATGGTTAATTCCTAAACAACATTGTTATGTCCAACACCGTGCTACACAGTCATCCGTGTTTACGATAGCGACTTTGTATATTAAATATTCGGCAGGTTTGATAATGACCTTGTATTTATGTCACATACACCAAATAGTTCGATAAATTTTAGTTGTAGTGAGCGCTTCTAGCCTATACACATAAGCTGAGATCTGTTTTCTGCACGTTATGTGAGCCGATACTTATTGTATATCCTCATAAGCTCGACGCCGCTAATAGCTGTTTGAATTATTACTGCCCCGAATTCGCTTTTCGAATTCGGGAAAAGCAATTTAATAGATTACATGCCATGTTCAGAGGGGCTAGATGTCCCTGAAGAATACCGGCTGCTAAGTATGGGAACGGGTACGTATGAACAGGTACGGAAGAGTACATACGTAAGAATAATTGTTAAATTAAGACGATACAGAATTATTGAATTAAATAAATGCACTTTTTTTAATAAATAAACAGCAGTATTTATTTATTTTTTTGTTTTACATGTGAAGCCTCCTATTGCTATCATTTTAAAATTAGGTGATATTTATTTATATCCCGTTCACGTCAAGAACACAGCATTGAACGAATAGGCAGCTTCTATCCTGGCTTTCTGTTGGCTGAAACTGGCGGTAACTTTACACAAACATAAACTGTCAAACTGGCGAGCTAACGATAATTTTGAATAGCTGCACTAAACGTTGTATTGGTGTTTATGTTTGCAAGAGCTCGGTTATACAAGTGCGTAACACTAATAAAATGCACTTACCCACAAAGACACATAAACACCACTCATTATAAACATAAAATCATAAAAAACATAAAAATTGCGAAAATATGAGACTTTAAAGTGGGCATAAAACTTTTTTTCTTATATTTATTCTTTTCATTTTCGGCTTATACTAAGCATACTTATAGCAAGACAGTTGGGAAGTCTGATTAAGGGGGGAGACGGATATAAATGAGGCCTAATTTTCTATTTTATTGTATTTTTCATATATTTATTTTCAACAACTTTTTTTACTTTTAAGAGCTACATTGGACCCTGGAAACCTTCTCCATCCCTCTCCTCCCCTCTCAATGGCCCTTTCGGAATCTTTGGCAAATTTGGATTCCGTTTTTGATAAAACTAAATACGGCGATTGTAAGTGGATTACGTGCGGCGATCTCAGATATTGGTGCGCCTGAAAAAGCATGGATATTACACGAAGTTTCCTTTTTTTGTGTGAATTGGATAGCAAAGACAGAGAAAATCATTTGGCTAAAGAAAGATTAGCCAACAAGAGATTCATTACTACCTGGAATCAAAAATGTGATCCGAAAACCTGTTATGGAACCGAATAAAGTTCTTTGCATCCCTGCATATCAAGTTAGGGTTGATCAAGCAATTTATGAAAGCCTTACAGGAAGAAGGTCAATGTGTTACATACATCTGCGATAAATTTCCAGGTTTACCAACCGCCAAACTAAAAGAGGGCGTCTTTACTGGACTTCACATTAGGAAGTGTCTCAAATATGGTAATTTTGAGAAACAAATGGAAGTTGCAGAAGAAGAAGCCTGGGGAGCCGTTAAAGACGTAATAAGCAAACTTTTCGACAATAACAAGTATCCGAACTTCAAGTCAATTATTGAGAATATGCTGTAGAAG
Organism: Coptodactyla brooksi; assembly: GCA_033557675.1. Lineage (NCBI taxonomy): Eukaryota > Metazoa > Arthropoda > Insecta > Coleoptera > Scarabaeidae > Coptodactyla > Coptodactyla brooksi. The sequence continues at coordinate 9,458 of JAWQRM010000055.1, read as the reverse complement.
TAAACTTAGGCTGTTTCATTAGCTTAAAGATTCACTTCCTAAATCCACATTTGGACTATTTTCTTCAAAATCTGGATGCAGTTAGCGAAGCACCCGTCTCTTCGCTAACTGCACAGAGAAAATCCTATTTTAATCATATTTTAAAGTCGCAATCTGAAAAAAATGAAGATCATTTTCAGATTCAGCGCTAAAAAATACATAAATGCAAATCCAAATTTTGCAGGCTTGTGTTTTCTATTGTATTGCATTGTATTGCGAAGGGTTACATCGCAACCTATAAGAATTCCTTCGACCTGAGTAAGGTGAAAACCTTATTTTCGGAAAGGTTGGTAAGAACATCTGCCTATGAATGGCAAACATGCATAAAGCCTGTAATAGAAGAAATAATATGTATGATTTAGATAATCTTATTGTAAAGATACAACTGACTTTCCAAGTTACAGTACAGGTACAGGTTCCTTCAAAGAAGACCCAATGTGGCCTTCATCGGAAGAGGAGATGTCTGCTTAGTTTATTTTTTTAATTTTTCTATAACTGTATTATTTTTTTATTATTGTCTTACTATCTATGTTTCATTGCTTTAAAAATCTGTTGATTAAAGATAAAGTAGTTATAAAACAAAAAGAATTTTTATTATTCTAACACTGTTGACTGATTTTATTGATTGCACAGTATTTCACAAATTGTTTTGAAATACTGTGCAATCAATGCATTTTGTATAATACCAATAATTTCCATAATTTAAAACATTTCTTAATTTCAATGCAATAAATTTAATGTTTTTATGTGCAAAATATGGCAATATATAATTATAAAAAGTAAAACTTCTCAGTTCGAATGTGGCGTTTGTATAAACTGCAACGAACATAATGAATAGCGCAATGTCATGAATTTGAAATATTCTAATATTTTCCATCACTATAATACTATTCGCGCAGTGTGAACTACCCTCGATACAAAGCTCAACGACTGCATTCTTAACGTGAACGCAAAATTCTAAATTTCATAGTTGTAAAAAATTAAGAAGTGAGCTTTCCTTAATTTTCAGTTCAAAAAAATAAAAAATTTACCTATCAATTTAATTCGGAAATTTTTTCTCGTGTCCTTTCCAATATTTTAATTTTTAATAATACAGAATTTTACATCTGTAATTACTATAATTTTGTATATGTGTTGACTCCCATATAATTAACTATAGGTAGAAATTCATACGGTTTAGTATGGCACAATGAACGCTAGACATGTGCAGACAATTACCTTTACCTTACAGCTGTGCAAAGCGATTTCAAATTAAACAGTCCATTGATATGTAAAATCAGCCAAAGAACTGGCAAATGCCCCAAACGCCTGAATTCGGCTGAAATTTTGATGAGTTGTGGGTAAGGAAAAATTGATCTTGAGTTTAGAACTAACTTTTGTTTTATTAATACAGTTTATTGCTGTTTATTTTACTTCCTGACCTTGTTGTTCAAGAACCATATACGTTTTCAAAATGTGGAGGTGGATTGCTTCGAAAGTTAGGAGAATTAATTATTCAATTCATTTCCGGTTATCTGTCCCATTATACTTATATGGACCTTGAACAAAAATCACCAATCTTGGTAAATAAAAAATTTGGCAAATCAGTTAAATATCTTTTACTTTTTAATAATAATACAAGTGATGTGTTTGATACAATAATGCTAATGAAAATAACACCAAGTGAACAATATTTGTAACGGCTGTATACGTAAGCTTTTATTTCTATACAATGCTAATTTTTTAAAAGTTGTTTATTTTTACTGATAAGCTGTTCAACTTCGTGTTACGTTGGCGCACGTTTATTTCTAATCTGTACTTTAAAGAACACATTGACAATGTTTATTTGTCTTTGTCAAATCAGAAGAGAGATCAGCACAAGAGATCAGCACAGGTTTCGGTTTCTTGACATTTTTGGTGATAAGGATTTCTCAATTTTGGTAATAACCTAAAATAATAAAATAAATGCGGTTATCTAGTAACTACGTTTACATTGCCGATGTATGATTTCTAGATGTAATATTTTCATTTATAGCAGACTTTGAATCTACATCTGAGTTACCCGATAAGTCAATCTCATCCATTGTTTCAAATTCGAGTATCCGTTTGACACTGTCAACCAGTTTTGCTAATACAACTGCAGCCACCAATTCCGATATTGGTATTGTTTGCTGCTTAAGAGATGTTACCTTCGATTTTGTGCACACTAAAGAAACATATGTCTCGTCATAAATGGATTTTGAGTTAATATAAACATACGCACCATAATCCTTCGAAGACGCCTCACAAGACCCGTAGTAGTACAGATTTAACAAAACAAGATCATATCTGAAGTACACCCAGGCTGTATAAAGCGTATCGGTTGACGAATCATCCCATTCCAGGCCCTCGAACCATATCTTTTGCAAGAAAACTTTAACCCTAATAATATAATTGAACTTAGCAGTCCAAGGAGATCAGAAATTTGGGCAATCTGACCCTGTCAGATAAACTGGCGTAAATTCAGCAATGAAACCTATTTTCACGAGATTGCCAGAGCATCTCCAGCGCCCTTGTATTAAACTCTTTTCGAGGGTCCCATGAACTAATCGCTATAACTTTATTAACCGTATTGTCCCTCGCCAACAAATCATCAACATGGAAATGATTTTTGATTATATTAGTAATTATGGGATTTGAACATTCTCTACCCAGCTGCTGAAGGCATCTAATTTCCAAATAACTTGCCAAAGCTGTACCATACGCAACTGTAAGCAGTTCATACACGTCGACTGGTGAATTTGATTTGTCGCGCCATAAAATCCGTCGCAGTGGACTTTGGTTAAAAATTACTAGGCATATCCTATATATGTATTGGATGTCTACAACTAAAACATAAATGTATTTTCTATACCTGTTTAAAATGCTAACTAAATCTGATTGCAGAATTGGTCCTACTATCTGTAAATCATTCAAAGATACATCACTGTCTGTACGATACTGTGCATTACATACTAGTTTCCCAGTTTTTCCGGACTATCTTTCAGTGGGGCGGTAACTATGAATTTACCATTAGAGGCACGTTTAACCGTTTCTGGATAGTTGGTTTCACAATATTTATCCAGTTTTGATGTTGATTTTTCATCATCACTCTGAGTATCACTTGCAGTTTTTCATCAGTATGACTTGCAATACTTGGAATAACCAAGCACTGAATATTGGTAGAAAACTTAGCGCCACACGACTGAACCTTCACATAACAAGGATTTTTTATCGTTTTTCATTATAATATTTTAATTTTCATTCAAACTGTCCACATTTACGTTTAACTCCTTTATAGGTAATTGCAAGCGTCTACATAATTCGGAAGTAATGAAGCTACCTTGACTCCCTGGATCCAACAACGCAGGAATCGAATGGTTGTTTTGGTTTTTGTCAAGAACATGTATCAAAAATTGTAGAAAGTAATACTTGCGAATGCGAGTTTAAAGGCTGAGGGACTGATACTTTGTGAACTAGTAGGTCGCTCGGCTTCAGAAGTTAAAGGCTGTGATTCTAAAACTACATTGGGCTGTCTAACCCTTTGTAAACGCATGCCCTTACAATGCTGACATAAACTTAGCCCTACGTTGCTTAATAAAATGCCCTTGTCTGATCAATTCGATACTGTATGCTCAAGAGCTTACAGAATAGCTTCTTTCGGTTCTTCAGCAAAAATACCTTTACCTTTGTTTCAGGTTTTACCTTGGAATTCTTTACATTACTTTTTCTAGAGTCCTGTTCCAACGATTTCTGGTTTTAAGAAAAACTTGGGTTATAGAAAGCTAGTTTGTGTTATTAGCACGCCCTAAACAAAATCTAATTTAGTACTAATTCAATAGACCACTAAAGTGTCAGTGGTTGGACCCAATTATCAGTGGGTTGATATTTAATGCACGGAATTTAATGCACGCATAGGGTTTCTAACTTTATCTATCAACCGATTGACCCGATTTATCGTTAATGTAATTTAACTGAAATAATGAATTCACATTATTTTGAACCAAAATCTGCAGTATTATATCGTGAATAAATGAACTCAAAAAGAATCTCGTAATTGGCATTGGACATTTACAATCCCGATATAACCTATTTGGCCGAACCCATCAATGACGACAGAAGATAATGGAATTTTTGAACATTGCTAACAGCCGAGTTTTTATTTATTAAAGATTCAAAAATATCCCTAAACTCTAACCACGTTTCTGCCAAATCTACCTGCCAAAGTTACTTGTACAGTTGCTGCTATAAACAACGATTCTTTGCATATTACTTTATTTGACATATACAAGAAAAATAGTCGCTTCGAACGCTTCACGTTCTAACCGTCGAGTCGAAATATCATCACTCGACAAATCAATTTCAACTTGAATGTTTTCGAAATCATCGATGATAGTTAATACACGATTATATCGCTGCTCTAGTTCGGCAAACAAACACATGTCACTGCTTCCCGTGTGGGCTAATGCAGTTTCTACTTTTAAGACAAATTTTGAAAAATTCGTAAGTTTAGTCTTTACAACCCCTCGGCGCTTAATTAAATTGTCTAAATCCATGACTAGCTGAGTAAATCGCGATACAATGTGTGCTGAGATCAAAGCAATGAACGTAAGAAGGATAGGACTTACGGAAATGACGTGAACAATGGCTTCCAGCACGACTTCCGTGCCACGCCGGAATTTCTGATTAAAGTCACACTTCCCTTCTCTGAGGATTACAGCATCCAGTTAGATATTGACCGACGAACTACTAACCTTGATTGATCAGCGGTTTATTGCTCTAGGAAGAATCGAATTTTCGAAGATATTTCTCTTTTGAAAACCATGTAGCCATCAAACGAGGAAATTTATGTAGCAATTAATCAAAATATCCGGCTCGAAGGACCATCTGGAAGATTGGTTTGGCTTGACGCTGGTTAATAATCACTTTCAATCTATAAAAGAAACACCGATGCATAAGATTTCTACTTTATTACTAAGACTTTCAACCGCTCGATACAACGACATAATAACCATATTTAAGAAAAATTCTATATATGTATACACGCCCAAAAAACTAGTTATTTAATTAAATTCACGAATTCAACGCAAAGCGAATCCTGAACGTATACAACCAATCAACTCAAACGATATATAAATCAACAAAACTACGCATATCAAAACTGATTCCCTCCGGTCGCCCAACCGAAATAGATTCAAATACGGTTTAGGACATCGTTGTTCAAAATCCACCTCAGTCAGTACGAAAATGTGCTCTGCCGCTTGACATACCCTATACAAGTATAGACAACCATTTGCATAAGCTAGGATGCCTTTCTCAGCTCAATCTGTGTAACCTGTCTAGACCAGACAACAGTTTGGACATGTAGACAATTTATAAATAAATATTTCAAAAATATTAATACAAAAATTAATTGTGTAGAAGGTTTCAACAGACCTTACGTTAAAAGATTAACATATGAAAATTTAAGTATAGCGAGAGACAGAGAGAGCGATGGTTCCTCTTCAGCACCAACTATAAATGATAATTTGACATTAACAAGTCAAGTAAGGCTTTGCGTCAAGAATATAGCAAAAGCTACAGCTTTGGCAGGCGTATCTAGTCGAACCGTAGCAAACATTACCATTGCTGCTTTGGAAAATATAAATTTTTATGTGGAATTTTAAATTAAAGAAAGATTTTCATTAAAACCTCTAGGTTTGCGATCGTAAAGTTCAAATCCTGTTTCACGAAAAGGAACGCCTAGTAATACCAACTGAAAGGCAAACATAATGTACATTCTATTTATCCATGGTGTAACCGCTATTAGCGAAGTTTTGTAATTTAAATTTTGATATAGGGAATAATAATCTTCTGGCTGTATTTCAGCCAGAAGATTATTATTTCGTACCTCAAAATTTAAATTACATTCTATTTGCCTTTGTTATGTATATTGTATTCTCGTCGCGGTAAATACTGTTATTGAGCAAAGCAGTGTTCAAAACTCGTTCAACATTGAAACAGTGTGCACATTGGAGAAATAAATGCAATATGTATATATTGTAAATACATTTACATGTGAAAAAGAAAATTCTTTGTGAAAAATTCTACGTAAAGTAATAAGATATCTAGATGTTATTACTTTACTATTACTACTACTACTTTAGAAAATTTATAAAGTCATATCAACTGTAAATTAATTTTATATTCAAAAGTCATATAAAATTAGTATGTGATATATTACATTGTAAATTTTGTTTCATTACAGGTGCTTCTGATGAAATCAGTAAATCCTAAATATAACAATATTAAGCATAGCCAGAGGAGTATTATTTAATTCAATACAGCAATCTAATACTAAGTAACTTTGCAATTACCGGATACACCATGAAAATTAATTAAATGTTTGTAAAAATATGCGACATCTCACACTGCATAAGTAGAATTGAATTATTATTAAATGGAAATAATATTTGATAAGTTGGTGACTATTCGTGAGTGATAGCTTCATTTTTCAATTCCGACATTTGGATATTTATTCGAGCCATTGATTTTGACCATAAATATTCTGATTCGGATAGCTATAATGGACTGCTGTACACCGCAATTATTACTGTACACCGCACCGGAAATGCGCCAAATGATAAATTATCTTCTGGGTTATTTTCGGACATAACGTGATGCCAATTTTCGGATTTGACAAATCTTGAGATCCTTATTGGGTACTTACATATGTTAATTAGGTGTAAAAATTAATAGTGAAAGTCACACCCAAACTCAATAAGATTCGAAAGACGCATTCATGTAACAGTTTAATTCGATCTGAACAACCTCATCGTATAATGCATATCTAGGTATTTGCAAAAGGGGACCTTCTTCTCTATTCGCTCCCGACGATTCTAACATGGTTAGCAAAACGTGCATCAATCAGTAAAATTGACTAAGCGATATATAGTTCAGAATATTGAAAATATAATGTTGGCACTAATACACACTTTGTGGCACTAATGACACTTTGAACAGTGGAGGCTCGTCATGTAGAAGTTGTCACCTTGTCAATACTTATAAATAAACAATGGCGTTTATTTTTGGTAACGTCAAGCAAGATACGTGAGACCATTGAAACCAGAAAGGGGCCCAAAAAAATGGAATGTGATGAAATTTTACAAGATAAGAAAAATGATTTTTCACTCTTGCTTGGATAACAAACTTATTTAGAGCCTTAGAGTCGAAATATCGGATTTGCCACAATTTTCAAAGGGCACCTCTGTCTTTGGCCCTTCCGAAGATGCCGACTTCTTGTTTCTTGTTTTGTTTTGGTTAAGTGGTAACGTAAGTATAACGTTTCATATTTTAAAAAATGTTTTTATTCAAGTATTTGAATGTTTTCAAATTATTATACATTTCAAAAATTTCAATATTTGAATATATTCAAACTTATAACTTACCTATCTAAATTTTACTTTAGTACTAGCCTACGAGAGTTTTGGCTAAATCTTAACAAAATGCCTTTTGCAAATTTATCCTTATCTTCATGAACCCTCTTTCTATGTACACCCATCATGCATAGACCCATAAGCCGATTTTCTGTCATTGTTGACCTTAACCAAGTTTTTACCTTGCGTAAGGTACTGAAGGATCTTTCGATAGTGCACGTTGTGCAGGGCTGTGCAAGTGAAATAATTAATGCACGTTTAAGGGACAGGTAGAATAATTGCGTTCCTTCAACTAGTGCAGCTAGTTCTATTTCCTTCAGTTCGGCATTTCTAATTTTTTCCTTTCCACTGGTTGTATCACAGTTCAGCTTCACCGAGAAAATCATTAAGATTGTAGGAATTACAAAAGCTTGTATTTTCTTTTAAACTTCTCATAAGTCATACCAAGCATTACGTAAGGGTGCAACGGACGCAATGAGAATGCGGGAAGGTTCTTCTCAGAAAAACGCTGTTCCAGAGTTATTATTAGTGAATCAATGTATGGAATAATTAGCGATCTTCTCCAAAACTCGCTAGGAGTCTGTGTAGGTGGATTCGTACGATGTTTTTGTTAATTTAAGGTTCGGGACTTATTCTATATAATAGTCTATTCCAAGATGGTCGACGATTATTTCAGCTTCTGCTATAATACTTTAACTTTCAATAACCGCATTTTCGCGGTGTTTTTTCATGGTATCTGTGATTTTTTATGTAAGTTTACACCTTTTGACCGGAGTAACAGTACAGTCTCTTATTGCGGAGACTGTACTCCGTATCACAGCCAGAGAATTTTCTGGACACCCCAATCTTTTCCCACCATAGTAAAACACCCATCATATCCTTGTCTGACACACATATCTGGATCAGGACTTAATTTTTCTACAAAGTTGTTAAATGGCAAATGCTATATATTTTGTATCCATTTCAGTCGACAAACCCTACATATTCGAACCATTATCTTTTCTTCGTCAAAAAATCTAAACCCAATAGATAGTTGATCTTTCCCTGATGTGTCACTGCTCTCATCAGCCAGGATACTGTAAGCACATGCTTTCACTACATCAGTAGTGATATAAAGTCTATAATAACGTCCTCACAAAGGTAAATTATTTCATTTTGGATCTGTGGTGACATATAAGAGGCATTTTTTGCGCATTTTTCATGTGCTCTTTTAAAGTGTAGTCACCACCATCAATTCTGAGTTCGATCAAGTCTTCAAAAACACCTTCATGACTTTCTTTACCCCTTAAGGGCAGGTCGTGTGTACTACAAAACATCACAACAGAAATTATTGATGCAACACTTTTGTTGTTGGCTTCTATTTCTTGTTGATGAACAGAAATCAGCTATACATCAACAGGTATATTTTCAACAAAACATTTTGCTGATGTGGCCACTGATTTGTGCCACTGTGATGACATCTGAGATTTCGCGAATTCATGCATGTCCTTATAGCGAGTAAATAGCCTCACTGTGAAAGAACCCAAAACCCCGCACCCCGCACATTAGTTGGTGGAAACAACACAGTAAATGCGCAAGGCGCCCTTTAATTTCTTGGAATAGTCCAACCAACGAGCATAATTCGCCAACCAGCTATATTTGAATTTTCTTTTTAACTGTACAGCATTCTTAGCATAGTCATAACTTGCTATGACTTTGCGAGAACTATAACTGGGATGAGGTTATACCAGGTTATACTAAATGAACGTCCAAGCCAATGACACACGTCATTATCAAAATACGTTTGACCCTGCGAACCAGAACCAGATGGTAGCGTAAATCCACTTGATGCACAAACAGCAGTAGGTGCAGGTGTAGATATAGTTGCGCAAATACCAACATTATGTAAGATGATTGAAGAATGGTGCATGGAACACTCACTCTCGGTCAACCCAGGTAAGACTGTTATGGTTTTATTCTCAAGAAAAAGACGGTTTGCCACCCTTATTCCACCAAACCTCTTTAAGA
>JAWQRM010000713.1:0-20299 GCA_033557675.1 Coptodactyla brooksi | reverse complement strand
ATCTTGGTGTGGTTAAGGTGTTTATCAACTCCAATAACTACGAGACCACAGACTTCCGTTTTTCTCATATAAAAAAATATACTTAAAAAAATATACCATATGTATATTCATAAATAATGTACGAAGTACTTAGATATACAGTTCTGTTCTTGATACAGTACTTTTTTTAAATTATTTTGCGGTCTACTGTGGGTACGTAACTTACATAATATGGACTTTTTTTATTAAAGAGAACTTAATTTTCGCTCAATAATTTCATTCTTGTAGAACTGCCCACCTGTTCGCGTGTTTGTCAGTCAGAACAATTCTTAAAACATGTGTACATAAAACATGTATTCCACGAATTAATTGATATGTACGTTTACATACACACGCGAAATGAAATTCCTTTTGCCGAATATCCGTGGGACGGACGTACTAAGTACACATACACGAACAATTATTCTCCCCTTACAATAGCACAGTTAAACAGCAACTCGTAATTATCAAATTCCCATTATACTGAAGATAACAAAAGGCAGAGATTACACTGTGCGGAAGTGCTACATTTTCACATGCTTATATTTCTTATTCCTTAACTGCTCAGACCTCTTACTTCCTCCCTTACTACTTACATTACCTACCTTCCCACAGTGTGTTAACAGAATCTCAGGAAGAAATCGCGGCTTTGTGGGAATTTTTCTCGGCGACGTAAAAAAAGACAATCGCCGGGCGTCATTTTTAATAATTAGTCCGCCTACTGTATATTAATAGGAACCCTCATTCCCATGGTCCGCTCAGACTCGAGCTGGCCAGCGCTTGCTGGATTGGCGGTATGCGCGAGGAGGAAATAATAACCAGATCATTAAGTGTGGGAACCGACCACGAATCTCGCATCTCATTCGAATTCCACCATTTCTCAACTTTGCTTATATACAGTTTATTCTCTTGCGACATCGATGCGACGACGCTAATGTTTTATTTTCTTTTTCTTATTGACATATGGAGCTAAAAATTGATAAAACGATCAACGGTACGGGAATTAGTTACGGAGTTCCTGCAGTTATTAAGCGGCCAATTAGGGCTGATTGGTCGTTTGGTTTTGCCATGAAAAGTGGATTGAGACGTTTCACGTTCATTTCCCTTCAAGTCATGGGAATTACAAGTTAAGTTTATTAATGTTGATGACGCCACTACGGTATAACACCATTTCATATTTGTACAGTTATTTTCTTCTTGATTTACTGAACGTAGATTGAATCACTAACTAAATTTATTAATAAGTTTATAAGACAAGAATCAATTTGATGTAAGAAACACATTTAAAAATAATTTTTCATGTTTTACAAACTGAAAGATGTGCTGGTAGTCACCGCAAGCGAATTTCATATACAGCTCATGAATTGCTTATATGCTCGTATTTAAAAATAAATATCTTTCTTTGTCTCTAATTTTCCGAAATGGAAGTATGATTCACGAGAGTTCTACCTTCAATTTTTTCAAAAAAGCTAATGTTTTGTTAGTTTTCCTTTGTGTTCTCCGTTAAATTAAAGCCCGGTGTTTTTTTTTTTACTTTTCTGTAAAAGGAAAAGTCCATCGATGCAACAAACTTCATCATTCTTTTAAATTGTAGATTTTCCACCTCCAGTATCCACTTCTTAGCAATGTTGCGCATAGGGCAGGTGACATCTATGTACCTTGTCTCTGGTGAGTCCCGACGATACCGACTTTGTCGGCGAAACGTTTCGTGTTTCTGTGAGGTGGTAATCAGTGATTAGCTTGTTACAAAACTAAAAGTTCCAAATTCACAATTCTGATAATATCTCAACAATTGCTATCATGGGAGGTGGGTTGAAAGAGGAGCTCCAGTTGGATGTTCGGCTAGATCTTACGATCTCAATCCGCTTGACTTTTACTTGTGCGGTCATCTTACCGTACTCGTTTTTAGAACCTCCATTACTACAGTACAAACTCTACAGGCACAATGTATTGAACAGAGTTATTCTATCATCAGGAACAGATCAGGAATTTTTGCAGGCGTACGGAACTCGATGAGAAGACAATGTGGATCGTGTATTATAGGTGGCCCAGATATACATGGATATAATGGACGTAATGGACATGAAATAATACTCTTCTGACTGTTGATAGAAATTGTGTATTCGCTTTACTAGTTTCGATGTATGATAAGATCATCTTCAGAAGCAGTTGTTAACAAGTTCTTTTTGATTTTGTGGAGTGTTACATAGTTCAGACGGTTGAAAAATTGTTCCTTTATGTAGTTGTTCCTTTATGTTGTTTTCTTCTATTGCTGGTTGTGTAATGTGTTTTATACTATGTGCTGTCCGAAATACAATATTTATGTTTTGTTTTTTAATTATTTTCGTTATACGGTGTATGTGAGGTACAGTGTACGTGAAAGTCGTCCATTGTGTTTCATGTGTTCCTGCGTTGTCTTTTGCTTCTATATTTCTCCTCTTGTTCTTTATGTTTTCGTGTAACTTTGTTATTAATGTTGAGGAGTAACCGTTTTTGCTAGCTATTTGTATTATCATGCTCATTTCTTGTTTAGTCTTCTTTCCGCATCGAAATTCATTCTAGTCTATGGAGTAACCTTCTAAATGTTGCTTCTTTATGTGGTTTCGGATGTACCGAAGTATAATGAATTAAGTTGTCCATTTGTGTCGGTTTTCGGCATATTTTGTATGTTCGTTTGTTATCTTTTTGGTCATATTGAGGCCTAGATAATTTATATTGATGTTTTGTTCCGTCTCATAAGTGAATTGTATGTTCTTGTGTTTTTTGTTAATGTAGTTCATTATCTCATCTATTTGTGGGTGTTCGGTGATGCATATTATGTCATCCACGTATCTAACCCAGGCTTTTATCTTAAACTTTTCTGCGCTTTCTTCGTTGATTTCCTCTTCGAGTTTTTGTAAAAATATTTCTGAGACTATTCCAGACAATGGGCCTCCCATAGATAATCCGTCGCTGCACTGTTTGTTGTAGAATTGGAAATAGTTTTACTTTTCAGGATGCTGATTACTGTTTTAACGTCTTTGTCGTTAGTGATTTTTTGTCTGAGTATGTTGATTGTTTCTTCTATTGGTATGTTGTTGTACATATTTGTTATGTCTAGCGATATTATTTTCCTATTTCTGTTGATGTTTAAGTTCTTCAATTTGTTGATTAAATCTGTGTTATTTTTTATTGTATGTTTATCGTTATGTGTATCGTGGTTTTTATTTTCTTTGCTAAGTATTTGGAGAATTTGTATGCTAGTGTCGTTGTAAAATTTACTAGTGGTCTTATCGGTGTGTTGTTTTTGTTTATCTTAGGTAGCCCTTTCAGTTTTGGCACTTGGGGGGATTCATGTTAATGTATTTGTGCTTTTCACCTTCTGTATAAAGCTGGTTTCTTTGACTCATTTCCGAACGATTTTTTGGAATTTGCTAGTGGTTTTTTTTTTGTTTTGTACAGTTGTTGTTTGTTATAAATTCTTCAGTTTTTCTATGTACAGTTGATTGTTGATAATGACGGTCGCATTACCTTTGTCTGCCTTGGTTAATATTGCATCATTTTCTTTTCATTGCTTTTTTATGTGTTTTATTGTCTTCTGTTCTTGGTTGATAATACTATTGGTTTTGTTTTGTTTATTTTCGTTTTCTTTGATTGTTTTTTCTATTTCTTGTGCGATTTTGTGTCAAATTTTTTCTTGTGTTTCAGTTGGCAGCTTTGGTACCGCTAGTTCCGCTTCCACGATTAAGTTTTCTGTTTTTCTTGTTGTAGTTGGTTATATTGTGTCTTAATCCTTTATCCAATAGTTTTATTTCTGATTCTAAGAATGGTATGTTGGCCATGTTTATTACGTTCTGTGAAAGGCGTGTGGAGCTTTCGTTAGTTGCGTTATTTTTTTATTTTTGTGTGCTAATCAATTTATCGAGTTTTTTGTTCATTATTTTGTATTTTTGGTCCATGGTTCGTTTTAATGGTGAAAACTTTTGATGCTAATCATTAGTTTCAAATGCAAGTAATATCAACTCGGTTCGTAACGGTAAGAATATTGTTTTATATCATTATTTTACACTTCAAAACCTTGAACATAGCTAAGTATCGTTCTGAAGTGAGTATGTTTCTAGCGGATTTATCTGGAGCAGTGAATTTTATAAAATCTTGCAAAAATTCGCGATCTACTTTAACAAATTGGTCTATGAACACAGCTGCCGTAATTCTGTTGTTAGTAGAAATATTCACAATTCGATACATGGCCTGTTCCTTTGCAATTTCGATTTGTTTGATATTGATAAATACCAAGAAGTATATTTAATGGTGATGTATTCTTCAATGTACATTGATCATCGTTTATTTCATTTTCTCAGAAAGCAGAATTAAAATCCTTTTGGAGAATGCGGACGTAGTAAAGAAAATATTCGAAAATATTTGTAAAGAGACAAATAGTTTTGAAATAATAAGAAAACTGAAAAAATTAACGATACGCTGTGGGTGCTATATATTTTGTTTTCTACACACCGAATGGTAGTATTCTTCTCGTATTAGTTATAATTAGATCTGTAGTGGATGCCCACTACACACCTGCTCGTAGATAAATTTATATGTTGTGTCTTTGAAATTAAGTGCTTATAATGTCATTAAAGTCTTAAGTATAAGAATAACGTATAATCCAACTAATACATTAAAGAACAGATTACGGGATTGTACTTCATATAGAAAGCACATCGCAGCAAGTCGTGATTTATTCGCTGAATACTTTGGTTATGCTACATATACTAAGGTAATGATATAACATGCATTGATGAAACACTCGCAGACGTAGAATTTATAATGTTAGCGTCCTTGGGGATTACCTAGATAATCCTTGGTGTAATTATCATTAGAAGTGTAGAAGCTAACGTGAACAAGGTAAGTAGAACTCCAATTTATGCATAATCTTAATTTCTTTTACGATTTAAAGCATTTATTTATGAATGGTTCATTTTTAGGTAGATAGTCTTGTCGTACTTGTATCGCTACCCAATATCAAAACTAAATGTGGAAGAAAGAAATTTGGTAAGATATTTATTCTTATTATTTCAAGTAAATATCCAAAGTAAAATGTTTTTCTTTTCGTTTCAGGTAGAGTTAACAATGCTGGTTATAGAATGATGAACGTTTAAACTAAGAATTGGCTTCATAACGGTTTCTACCAAATTAGTGCCAACTGTACGTTTAAAAATGTAGATTTGGGGTTACTTTCTTAATATTAAGTTACTATACTATAAAAAGAAAACTGCGAAATCTAGTTTTTAAATATAGACGATATTACAGCACTTTCAAATTCTCAGTATTCTCAAAGCTCATTCTTTAAAAAAATTCCATTGTATTGACTGTGCAAACGCTTCCACCTGGTTGTGAAAAATGTAAAATCAGTTTCTAAAAATAAATAATATTACATTACCTTAATATAAAGAATAGAACAAATTTAAGAAACCCTTTACTGAACATGAATTAGTTTACATATATTGAAATACACAAGCAACTTCTTAAATTTGCTAACTTATGTTTGTAATAATGATCTTATATTTTCCCTGCAACAATAAGGATTACTAATTTTATTTTTTAATATTAAAAAATATGCTATATACCATATTCATAATATGTTACAATAATATGGCACGAGTAACCGTTATCCTACACTAGTTTGGAAATTCACTTTTGAACTTAATGTTTCTCGCAAAGAACTTTTTATGTCGCCCTATTTAGAAATTTTGACCTCGCCTATTTCCATAATGTGTTCAAACTGTCTGGACATATTGAAATGATCAGCAAAACTGCTTGTGAACTTCATATAACGAAAAATGCATTTATAAACATGCAATTATTTATAAACTTTCCGGTACTGGTCCGTTAAATCACTGAATTTGTTGTTACAAAACATAAGCAGACAACAGAAAGTACATACTCAAAACTCAACCTGTGAAACCACAGCGATAAAAGATGTCGTTCATCGCTCCGGATGATGCCAACTTGGTTTGCGAAACGCGCGTTAAGCAGCTATTTTCCAATTTTGACGTAGTAATGACAATTGTTTAACATAAAGGACCCTGTTGGTAGAAAAAATCATTTTGTAGTATCCGATGTACCCATGTATTCGCCTCAGTTTCGCATCGGTCAGTATTCGCCATTAGTTTATTTAATAAGGCTGGCCCTTATACTCGTATTAAAAGAACGTAAAGTGGTATACGCATACAGCCAATTATGAGCATAATTAGCCAATCATAAGCATACGAAACATTACAGTTGATAATAAAATTAAAAAAATATAAAATAACCACGATTAGGTACTAGAAGAAAATAACAATTTCTCCATGGTCACCTATAATTCATGATTGATAAACTGAAAATAGATAAAATCTTAAAGGTGAGCTAACATACCACATTTTTTAAGGCCACAACAAATGCTAAGTTAAAGTTGTTCGGTTTTGGACAAGTGGTGACATTGTTTAACTTTATTACTAAGTCGAAGGTTCCAAACCGACAACTTTAGTCAACAAATGCTACTCACAGAGTCCAATTATAGATTTACATTTTCCTTATATGCCATTATTATTGGTCCAGGTTTAACAATCACAGTACATTGGATCATTAAATTTTAAAGTTTGTAGAATATTTTGTTATGTAATGAAACTGAAAATTTTGTACAGGCCCGAGTAAACAATATGACTATTGTAATAAGAAATAAAAAGCACACATTCCGACTCATAACTCATTATACCGACTATAACTATACAAAAGTAAGTTAATATCACTAAAATACACCCTAAACATAAATTAAAAAACAAAATTTTGAACTGACAAGCAATTAAAAAGACATATGGATTATTTTATTCTTTTGCTATGCCTTATATAAAAAAATAAAGTATATTGCAAATCTCCAACTATGTCGATGACAAAACTGGTAACATTCTTCTTGGGTCACTGGTGGGTTCTGTTGGTCAGTATTGAAGAATGTGCAGTGTAATTAAGATATTTTTTGATTGAAGGCAAGTGCTATAAGTAAATGTAATAACAGAAAATTTGCAAAATTCAAAGATTTATTTTTAGTACAATTTTTGTTCAAGCATCCAGCCCTACACATTATGTCACTTACCCATACACTTATTTGTTAATAAAAAACCACTACTGATTTTATAACTTCTTCAATATCAGAATTGTCCATAAATGCAATACATCAATGCTTTATATTGTGTTGTTTCTATATTGGCTTTATTCACTTTTGCATCTCTAACTGCCTTTTCGAAAACAACATTGAAAAGGACAGCCCTGAAGAGTGGATTACCCTGCCTGAGTACATTCTCCACTCTGAACAATCTTGACGTACTTTTATCTTAACATTATTCTCACTAGATTGATCAACTTTATTATCTCCAATTCTTGCATTACCTTAAACAGTTGTCGTCTGCAAACACATCCTTAACTGCATATATTTTATCATTCTGCTCTTCTCGCCAGGATCGTGCATACTAATCACACACTTTTATAATTTATACACACTTTGTAGATACAGGATTGGGTACATTTAACTTTTTCTTCTTAACTGAACTTAAATAAAACTACAGTATTTATTTTTAAATATAATTTGTATTTATATTGTATATTTCTACAAAACGAAATAGAGGGAAATTTACAGATATGTCATGTCTTATTACAGGTGTATATGTATATGAAAATTACAAGTTTATATATAGAGACGAAAGTTAACTACATATGTACATGGTTACTTAATAAAATGTATTTTAAATTCAGATTCGTTGTTCAGTTTGTGTAAATTTATAACGTGAGGTACACAGACGAATTAAAACACAAACATATAAAAATGTGAGATTCTAAAGGACAGAGAGAGAAAAACTACCAATTCATAACATTCAGGTTTTCAGCTGCTAGTTAAAAAGTACTTGTGGTTTAGAATACAATACAATAATAATTATAATTGTAATAAAGCTAAATACACGTATGTACGTACATAATTTTAAGTTTAAACTTTGGTTTTAATCGCTTCTATTTGTTTAAAATTAGGGTGTACAATTAATGACTTACACAAGAAGGTAGGTATTATGTTGGTACTAAAAACTGCACCACAGGATACCTCCAATACGTATTTGACTAAGAATATATTGTAAGATATTGAAGAAAAATTTCTAATAATTTGTTTTATACTCTCCGATGCGTTGTTTGCAATTAATGAAAATACAGTTAGCAACTTAACAACGTAGGAAGTCAGTTTTATCTTGATACACGCAAAATAACTATGGGAATATTCCCATGTTCCCATGGTCATTCAAAATGAGTCCACACCGTTGGAATAGACACTCAGAAGTACCACGTGAAGTTTTATAACACGTTGTTTCTGCGTCTTAAACATTTCCAGTTGGCCTGTGGGAATTTTCTCATAATATAAACTGGAAACAAAAGATTGTTTTTTAATAAGCTCGATTGTTTTACTGCGATTCACCTTTGTTTTGTTGTTTCTACAGGTAGTTACAAAAAGAACAAACAGTCGGAAAGTACATGGCAGATATAATTGAACAGATAGTCCTTTTAAACTTTATGTGGAAGGTTGCTGAAGCTAAGAATTCTGACGAATTCTTAGCTTCAGCAACGAAAGAATCAAGTAGTTTAGATAGAGTAGATAGAGTAGTTTGGTTGACAATTGCTCTACCTTAAAATGTTACTTTCAAAACCCATAACTTGCATGGATTAAAGAACCTATTTTTTTCTTTTAGTTTACAGACGACCAACGGGAGTTAGACGGATATTATGTTGGTAGTACACGTTAGATCATCACCATAGGAGGAAAGCAAGGTTTGCTTACAACCACAATGATCGAAGTGCAAAGTCCACCATAACTTTGCACTTTCAGCATCAGCATCCTTTTATCAATATTTTAATATTGCACAAGACTAGGTAATAATATGATCCCAGCCACAATACGATCCTCAGATGGGTGAATATGTGAACAACTGGGAACATTATAAATAAGAAACTACCAGATCCAGCACACACTGCAACGATGCTGGAAAATATTGCAAGAGCAAAATAGGCAATTGAGATTGAGTTATGAATCAGTAAGAATGATTTTACAGCAAGATTTAAAATTTCACCCGTACAAAGTACAGGTGGTTCAACAGCTAAAGGCAAGAGATTTCGTGCAACGTGAGAACTTTTCTGTACAAATGCAAGTGCAGTTGGAAGAAAATAAAAATCCGATACTTGTAATGGGCAATGAATCTCATTTTCATTTGAGTGACATGGTAAATAAGTAAAACTTTCATTATCGGGCCCCAGAGAATCCCTGTAGCCTTCACAAACGACCTTGATATAGTGAACAGTATGCGGTAGTCGATTTTGGTATAATCGGACCGAATTTTTTTGAAAAAAATGGCGTAACTGTAGTAGTTAATTCAAAACGTTACATTGCCATGTTAAACCATTTCTTTTGAGGAGCAAAGGCAACTCGTAAACATGAGGTATGTTTATTTTCAGTAAGATGGTGCTGCAGCACATACTGATGATGCTCTTATTGATGTCCCATGGCACTTCAGATCTTCTGACATGTCATACTGTAATTTTTTTTTGTGAAAAACCATGCCTAGAGTCAAAAAACCCCACACTTAAACAAGTTAAAAGACACCATCTGACATGAGGTGCTCACATTTGGTAAATGACTATTGGTTTAAGTGATATAGGATGGAAATCATCTAAGTATGACCTGGCATTTTCTTAAAATAAATCAATTTTTTGTCGAAAATGAACTGAGTACTCTTCATTTCAAAGCCGTCCAACTCACACCACTCACCTTGTATTAGATGAACTAAACTAATGGAAACTAACAAGGATTCCTTTAGAGTATGATTCCACTTGTTCTTATTTGAATTGTTTGAGGAAGAAAGTTAAACAGAGGACCAATAATTATTGTGAAAAAAATGTAAAAACTTGAGGCTTGAAAATGGTAGAATTGACGCCATTCAAATGTATTCTGTTTTGGTAAACTTTTCTCAAAACCCAAAAAACATTTAAAACTATCTTTAAACAGTCAAAAACAATCAACACTTTCCATATAGACTTTTCTCATTAGTATAAGGAAAGTGAAATTATCAGCAGTCTACAAATAAAAAAGCATAAAGTGTTTTGAATCTTCCAAATAGTATCTCGAATTTTGTCAGCGCATTATTATTATTACGTGTTACCAGACTTCAACTCCTTAGTTAACTACTTTCAAAAGAAAATTCCAACAACTCAACGTAAGAAATAAAAGTACTTGACTTTACAGAATTTCTATCACTCATAATTTATAAAAAAAAACAAAAGAAATCACAAAATGATTGAGAATGACATAGAATTGTAATAAATATATATGTAATTTAAAACTCTAAAAATATAAAGCTTCTGCTG
This sequence comes from Coptodactyla brooksi, assembly GCA_033557675.1. Taxonomy (NCBI): domain Eukaryota; kingdom Metazoa; phylum Arthropoda; class Insecta; order Coleoptera; family Scarabaeidae; genus Coptodactyla; species Coptodactyla brooksi. The sequence goes on along the minus strand of JAWQRM010000713.1, from coordinate 9,871 downwards.
TTATTTTTTTAGAGTCCTAATTAGTTTCTACTGATTGTTATGTATGCCACCTCCACTATGCGAGTTCCACGAGGAATCCGATACCGAAGAGCTAGTGTGGGCTTGATTTCTTGTCGAAGTACCCGTCCGCATAATATCCTCGGCACTTGGACATGTTGGTCTCGGTCCAGGTTCGGGGGTATATGTAAACGTCAACCCTGTCGCATAAATAATTCCGTCATTCCTAACCAAAGATACTGGAACTTGTGTCGGTTGTCTGACCCACAACCATTCACCACGGAATTGAGAAATGTCTGGTACGACGCATAGCATTGATTCTTGACATCTGAAACAACAGAAACATCTAATTCCTTTATATGTCAGAATAGATGGTAGCAAATCTTTAATGGTGATTCTAAAATTTATATTTTTAATACCAAAAATATAAAAGTTAAAGTGTAACACCACTGTTTATTGACAACTACATTTGTGAAATTTATTTTCCTTCTTGCATTTTCCAGCAGAAAAAATTTATTTATTTATATTTTAAAGCTGTACTTTTGGATCATTATGGAAACGTGACATCAAAATTCAATAACATCTAGGAGAATGGAGTTTTGTAGTATATATGGTTCAATTACCACCACAATGGTACTTATTGAACATGTAAAAATCTGCATATTATACAGGAACATCATGTAATATTACTAGGAGTGACTGTAAAGTGTATCAGCGCATGGATTAATTGGAGCTTCCTTTTTTGTGGGTACTGTAACCAGGTCTGCTTACTTGAATTTATTGTAGGAATCAGTCACACCACATATTCACGAAGATTTTCATTATGAGGACTTTTATTTCCAACAAGATCGAGCGGAGCGCCTTACATCGCATTACGTCATATTAGTATTGTCATGCAATACCACTATTTTTGTTAAAAATTTAGTGTCCAAAGGGATCCGAACAGTTTACATCTAGCCGATTATAACAAGTAAAAACAAGAAACTCATGATTTGTAGTGATATTGGGTTGCCTATTATTTGAACTAATTAATTTTGTTTTACTATGTATAGATTGTAATATACGTTCAGTACTTTCATTGCACAAAAATCACCAAATTGCATTTCTTTCATAGGTAACTTAGATCACAGTTACGTATTTATATTTCTTGGGAAGTTATGTCTGGTTTCAATTATTTTGGATTTACCCATTCATAAATATTATTTATCAAGGAAATCCACAAGTTAGTGACATTACATAATGCTAGTTAGCTCCGATTTAAATCATGAATTACAATTACTAACAATACACAATGTGAAGGCAACATGAAGAGTTTACATCTTCAATGTTCCTTATAATCATGGTTCCTTATAAAAATGTCTGGTAACTTTTGTTTGTCATCTGATCTGTGGAATATACACATTAATAGTATATGTATTATTAATAAAAGTACTTTTTAATAAAATTTTGAGTTATAATTTTTTTTTATTAAAATACAATAATAAATCAAACTTTCAGTTATATCAGGCAATCGAACTTTCACTTAGATAAATCCTACTAGAGTTAACAAACACCTTAACCACAACAAGATTGTTTATAATCTCGACATATATTTGGGTTTATCCAATAAATCTTAATCTGGAGAATGTTGGATTTGGATTATTGGATAAACTCTTGATGGAGATTTTAAACAATCTTGTTGTGGTTAAGGCATTTGTTAGCTCTAGTAACTACGAGACCACAGACCTCCGTTTTCCCAAATTAGATCTTCAAAAATGATAGAATGTTTGCTGTGTTCTTTAAGAGGATAAGTAGAGTTCCTTGAGCAGAATTGATTTGATTATTGTAATAGATATTTTTAAATAAACTTTCCTCCCTTATTAAAGTTTAAAACGTTTAAAAAAGTTTTGAATTTCGAACCAAGGTATGGAACAAAATTCTTCAGAAGAGTAAGAATTTCACATAGGTAGCCAATAAATACACAATTCTCGTTCTAATTCCTACATCAAAAGGTCAATATGCCTCAAGAATTTAACTAATTTAGGACTAATTTTGTAAATAACACACCAATATAAAGGTCGCGACTTATAACTGCAGCAAGAAGGTTAATAAGATGTGTTATAATTGTTATAATACATTACATTATAACATTACCTATACATTGTTTCAGCTTCAACATCTCCAAACCAAACTTGCAAGCTGGGGGAGAAATTATCACCCGTAAGTTCTAACATTGCAACATCTCCGCCACCGTTAAGGTGTAAGCTGTGTACTAAAGGCACTGGTGTCACGGGCGACCGTACAGGCCCCATCCCTTCGTAAAACTGATACTCTGCTTTGTCCGTGGAGATGATCGTCCAACAGGCTCCGTCATTAATCATTTCCTTATTGGGTTCTTTCGGACAGGGGGTGGCTTGGAATTGGATTATCCGTTCTTGGGAAAGACACAGGTACATTCGATCTGTGTCCTTCATGTAGAATGCACATTTGTGAAGTTGTGACACGGGATCGTCCGCTTCAAGAAGGGCTTGTTGTTTGTCAACCTGAGAAAGATAAATAAAGGTAAGAAAGTTAATTTGCAGGTGAATCAAACCAAGCTACTAATATCGATATATAGTTAAATGTAAATTAAGCTGTGAATTAAGCTTAGGCAGCCTCTTAAGATTTGTAAACATATAGCAGAAAATTTGAAGATACTTTCTACAATGAGAAAAAATTGAATGTTTAAAAAAGCATTTAAAGACTGTATATCAACAAATGTATTGTTAGAGTTAAAAATATTATATATAAAAGATCCTCGTGCTAAAATTATCATCAATTTAAAAATAATTTCAGAATATACAGTGCGCTGTATATATGAACATTGCCTGGGTAGGCAACGTAGGCTATAGGTAATTTGGATATCACAAATAATTCTAGACTTGCTTCATTATATTATGTTTTTTAAACATAAAATTCTAAATCCAAAATGTAGGTAATGGCATAAGAAAATTCCATAAACCGATATATAAAACTCATACACCTATAAATTGTTTTTTGATAGATTATAATTTTTATTTTACGATCGTATTCTAGATAGAATTTCCTTTATATCAAATATATATTTGCCTATATCTGAAGTAAATCATTTTTAAAACAACAATTTAATACTAAACGCGTTTAGAAAATAATTTATATACAATACTATAGCAGACGTAGGTACTCGTATGTTTAATACCTGTCAATATAATATGCTCTATAGTTAAAAGGACAGATTAATTTAACACGAAATATTAATAAATTAGCAGATAAGTAAGACAAGGTTATAATGTAATAAGTTTAGTTAAAGTTATAGAAAACATAGAATTGCTATTTATGAAGATAAGCTACATGATATTTAAATAATAATTACTCTGGATTGTTAAGTTAGAAAACGGAAGTGTTTTAATATAGATTATTAATAGTGTTAAATTAAAACATGAATAAATAACAATTATCAAAACGTAATCAAGAAAATAAAATTAACAAACAATAATTAGTCTGGATTCGTCGTACTAATTGCTCAATACGTCTACCTTTTTGCTTTAAGCATGATTGCATTCCACTTCAATTAAAGCGGAAAAGATTTTGCAGCATTTTGTGTAGTCTTGTTTGTGTAGCAGACAACAAGCAATGTTGTGCGGTACACAAACTTTGTGACATAATTCTATAAAAAGAAATGTATAAGACTAGGATCATGCAACCGTGAAGGTCCGCCACCGGTTTCTTAATTAATGATATTTTGAAGGTAGAATAGGAAACTGACATATTAGGCATATAAACTGTAAAACTACTATGCATTGTTGAATTATATCAATATCGTGCCGTGCCACATTAATTGAAGAGTTGAAGAAATTAAACATTTTTAAGGGCACAGTTGCAATGACATACAAATTATGTATATATTTAAATTGCGGTACGTTGGATAATGATAATCATTTTATCACCAGAGATTGCAATAATTATAGAGGATTTATTTCCCAATATCGTGTGAAAAAAAATAGTTTTTTTTGTTGAGTATATAAATAATAGAATTTTAAAATACTTGTTGAAACTCAAATTTTAACAATATTGAGTTGGCAAATAAGTTGGCTCGGTTTTTGCTTCTGTGGAAGTTCACTCTGATTAGTTCTTTCTTTCTCTCGGTGCTATTGCGCAATTCAATTGCGAATTTGAAAACGCAGGCTCCTTATAATATTTGTGTGAGTAAATGTTTAGTGCATAATAACGTACAATATGCATTACATGCATATTGTACGTTATTGTTTAAAGCAAAATAAATGAGCTTTGGAGGTTCATAGAGATATATATGCAGTGTATACGGGGAAGATGCCTTAACATAACGCATATACCAAAACCGATTTATCAAATTCCATTTTGGAAATTTAAACGTCGGCGGTGCGTCCCACTCTGGTCGCCCGATCAAGATTCAAAGCCCTCTTAAAACCATCGATAAAAATCCTAGCCCATAGAGAGATAATAAAACGCGTATTCGCGTTCAGAAGGTATATCCGTCTAGTTATTCTAAGTAGGCACTTAGTCAAAAAGCAGGAAAGTAGACCAGTAAAGAGACTATTACTATAATCAGTCAAAATGGAAAAATCAAAGAAGACCCAGGGAATATTTGCGTAGTTTCATCCATGACATCAAAAAGTGGTTCTATTCTATTATTTATAGTGATTTAGTCTTGGGGAAGATGTTGATGGTTGGCCGGGATCAACCCACGATTTCTTGCGTATAGAATTTTCGAAATATAACCATTTTTCATCGTCACAATCCAATGCAGCAACTACTTTCTTTTTTGTCTGGCGAGCAATATTTCACATGTATTTTGGCGTTGCTCCATCTGCCTATCGTGCAATTCATGCGGCACCCATTTTTAGATCTTTTGAAACTTTCCCATGGCATGTAGACGCATGGAAATGGCTGAGTAAGTGACATCCAGTTGCTCGGCAAGCATTTCTTGCCATTGGGTATCGTCTTCGTCCAAAGGAACCTGCAATTCATGGTCCTCAACCTTCTTTGGCCGATTTTCACGTTTTTTTTTGTCGCTGAGGTCAAAATTACCAATCTCTGTATTTATTTCCGATAAAACACTGTCACCATAGACCTCTACAAGCATTCGATGCGATTCGGCAGCCGATATGAAATTGCTGACGATGTGCACCGATTAATGTTCACAGATTACAAACTTGCAACAAAAAAGTACTGGTATGCCCGTGGTAGCTTAATACGTTCACTAACGCCATCTATGAGCAAACAACGGGTTGTTTTGATTAATCTAATATGGCAAAACATAAATGAGTCACAGATGAACGGACAACCGGACAGACGGACGGACAGACCAACCACTTAAAATAGCATGGATAATCTACGAATAGCATAATTCGTCAAGATCCATCAAAATCTCGACATCGATTTTTTGCGAATGCAATACTACACTTTATCTATTTTTATACCTATCAGCAAGAAAAAGTAAAAATATACATCAAATATACATTAATATTTAGATGATTGGTAATCGTCTTAATAGACTAACGGAATATTGAAACGGTAAAATTTATCCTGAGACAAAATCAGCTTAGGCAATAAAGTAAAGAGGTAACCCACTGCAGTTGTAGTTATTGATGATTACTCTTTATTGCATATTCCATTGTAAGCACCTATAGAAAGATCATATTTTTATACAACTTCGCTTAAGGGGTCATGTCCAGTTAGAAAAGTAAAAGAAATTGATTTTTGGGTTTGTGCATATTCTTCAAGTACGTCATTTCACGATTTTCCTGAAAATTTCATGTAAATGGACGAAAATTGACAAACTTATGAGATTGCGCAGCTGAAAGCAGCACGCAGCAGCTGCGTGGGTAAAGTCGGCTGTTTCTATTTTTTTACACGAGGGCAGAGAGCGTCGTAGGCAGGAGAAAATTGATGCTTTGGACATGACTTTGATAGGAGAATGCTTACTTTATGGGATTCTGTTTAAGTTAAAAAATAAAGTAAAAATATAGGTTATACTCTAACAGGATCTTTTTGGATTTTGATATCAGATGATTTGGGTTAGAGCTATCGTGGTCACCGCACAACACTTCTGAAAAATCAGGTTTCCTTGCAGTGACCGTAACTTCCTTAATTTACAGTATTTTTTAACGAAAACAATGCTAAATATTGTTTAATATACGTATTTTTAATATCAATATGTTATAGTTAGAATTATAATTATAGTTAAAACATAGTTAGAACATTCTTACAAAAATTCCTGAAAATCACGTTTACTTTTCACCCTGCAACTAGACATGATCCCTTAAATTGATTTTAAGGGGATCATGTATAATAAAAGAAATCCTATACAGATAACAAAAACGAAAATATGGCAGAACTAGCACATTAGTAAACAAATGCACTGAGCTATGTAGTGTCAACTTAATTATTAATATTGTTAAAAATATCAATCAATTAAAAATTAACGATAAAAAAAATAAAGGTTATGGTAATTTTAATTAATTTAATATTTAGGAATTACGTATAATTCTCGTAATATTATTAGAGATTATGATAAATTGCAGTCATTTGTCAAATTAACCGGCATATATTCATAATGATCAGTATCTACTGATATTTACCTCTGATAAATGGAATTTCATCCTGATTGTTACCACCATAATCGAAAATAGTGGAGTGAGATTTGTGCGAATTTAGTATACATATTTGATACTTCTGAAAAAACGTTAATTTACCTTATGCTATAGTGGGCTAAATAATGGGAAAACACAAAATGAACTAATTAATCAAGAAATAAAAACACGGCGGTTGCAAAGGCTGAAAAATATCACATCGAAACTAAAGAATAAAATCATTGCTAAAACTCTCAGGTTACTATCAAAGGTGTAAGTAATATGGTGTAATTTAAGTTGCTGATATGCATATAAGTGCTGAGGGATACTCACATAAAATGGGTATTCATTCAGCACTTATATATCATGGCCATGGAAGAGACAAATAGAACGCTGAAGAAAGAATTAAAATATCAGAATTTTTTATATGAAACGAATAGGAAGCATGTTACAAAGAGCCTATGGGCAAGTAAGTGTTATATCACACATGACATTTCTCGTATCCCAACCTTGGTCACATTTTGCGAATGTTTTTACAATACGTTTTTGAATGACGTGCGGTATTGTACGACGTGTGGTATTGTATGACGTGTTGTTAACGGTTAAGAAAAAAATTAATCATTAATATTTAAAACTCTAACTGGTGAAAATCCACTTTGCTATTTTCCAGTTTAGTTTTCATACATTTTAGTCAATATTTTTCTACATCGCTACTTTATGTAGAATTATTAATCATAAAAATATTTTTTAGGTGACGTATTTAGGTGTATGTAAACTTTTGACGCGAAATATTGCTGCAAATTTAAGCTGTACAACCTTACCTTACCTTAATCTTGAGAGAATTCTTACAAGATAATACCCAAAATATATTTTAGTCAATAACACACCTTTCTGTATTGCTGCTTTGTGGAAAATTATTATGTAATTACAAAAATATTTTTTGTGTTTAAGTGCATGTTAACTTTTGAGGCTCATTTTACCTAGAAATGGTTACAAATTTAAGCTGTACCACTTTACTGTATTTTAAACTTTAAGAATTCTTAAAATAAGATAACACACAAAATAATAAAACAATTGGATAATATTGCTAAATGTAAAAATCACTTACAAATTTTCTTCTTTGGGAAAACTAGCCCATTTGAGGAAAAGTGCAATATTATACCTACAGTATATGAGATGATCTTCAAAGAAAACGTACGAAAAAACTAGTGAGTACTTTTTCTATCTCAATAACGCTAGAAACGAACCTCCAGATTCTTAAAAAAACAAAATGTATAGAATGAAATAATTAGGGATAAGAGCTATAATAGTTTATAATTAGTTGTATATATTCATAAGAAATTTCACTACAGGTGTTGGCGAGTACCGTAAGATGCCAATAGTGTATTCATGAGATCGATGATGTTTCACAGGTTTCAGTGTAATTACATGCTTTTGCAGGTTTTTAAATCGTTGATGAAACTAGTCTACAAAAGCCTAACAGCCTATCATTAAATAAATAAAAAATTATAATAATTAATACATTATTGACAAGATTTAAACAAAAGCCTGCAAGAATTCTATTATTTAGATTAATTTATTTTTTTATGTATTATATAAAGGTATATACTCTATGTTAATATTTTACATAATAATTTAATTCAAATAACATTTTATTTATTAACAATACTTTATTTTTTATTTGTAATCGGTGATATAAAAAAACTAAATCATTAAATGTGGAAAAAGATTATGAACAAAAATGATTAATTTCCTAATAAGTAAATCCGAATGCACTAAAATTAATTTTTTTTAGTATATTATGTAAAAAATATACATTATAACACATTAATATTTTACCTTATCGGTAATCGTCTTACTAGCCTAACCCTAAGGGGTGTTGACAAGGTAAAATGTATCGTGAGACAAAAACAGTTAGTAGGTAAATAAAAATAGTAGGTAAATAATTTGGTAATAAAAATAGTAGGTAAGTAATTAGGTAATAAAAATAAGGTAAAGACGGAACCCTACTCTATTCCTAATTATTGATGATTTCTCTTCCATTGCTGTTAAAATAAATTCTATAAAGACAACAAAAACGAATACATAACAAAACCAGCACATTACTAAACAAATACCATACATTGATGGACTGAAATATGTATACAACTGCATCAGAGGACTTTTAACACTGAAAATATAAGAGTACCATAGAACAGTGTTAACGATAACCTTACTAAATAAATGTTCGTTTTGTATAGATATATAGATGACACATTTTATGACACGTTTTAAAAAAGTTATTTAAAAAAAATCAGAAATTGACGAGCAAGCAGACTATTTCAAAACTGGGATGTGATCCGAAATCCACATCTTCGTACTTACAGAGGCATGAACGGACGCATTGTCCTGCATAAAGCTGGATTGACAAGCGCCGAAAAACCCGCCCACATCATAATGAAACCACTGCTAAGATTTTTCTTAGCAGTGGAAAAGCAGAGAGACTCGGTTCAAAGGTCGTGCCGGTGATTCGCTAGACCATCGGAACCGTCCAAATTGCACTTCTGTTCGTAGTTTTAATGATAAAACTTAGTTACTGTATTCAAAGACGTACTCAAAGGGAATTCGCGCACAATGTCTCACATATGACCGTTTGGGAAGTGCTCAAATAGGAACCTTATGCTACGAAAAAATGAACAAAGCTCCCACACTTAAACGTGATATTAGCGGCACCGAGCCGATGCTCACTTTACTGATGTTCACCAAAGTTGGAGTAAGGAGCGACATACGGCATGTCGACCTTACTATTCAAACTTTTGAAGAAAGCTTGTTATTTTAAAGATTGTTTGGTCGGACGAAAAGAAGCTCAATTTTGACGGTACCGATGGTCTAGCGAATTACTGGCACGAGCTTCGAACCGAGCTTCACTGCATTTCTAAGAGCAATTTTGGCATTTTCGTGATGCTAATTTGACTTTTATGCAGGACAATGCGTCCGTTCATGCCTCTGCGAGCACGAATAAGTTGCATTCGGATCAGAACGTGCGGGTTTTGGAATGGCCTGCTTGCTCGCCGGATCTTAATCCAATAAAAACCTTATGGGGGCTGCTCGTTCGTAATGTCTACCGTGATTGCTGTCAGTTCGCGACTGTTGCTCAGCTGAGAAAGACCATTCAAGAAGACTGGAACCGCGTCACGACACAGCAGCTCATGAAACTGGTGGATTCGCTTCCGAAACGAATTGATCTGTTGATCAAAAGTTGTAGAAGGCATATTAAATATTAATAT
>JAWQRM010000054.1:0-34314 GCA_033557675.1 Coptodactyla brooksi | reverse complement strand
GATCTAACTTGTTTAGGTTTTTGCCTATGGGGTAGACTGAAAGACCTTGTTTTTCAAGAAAAACCATCAACCAGGGAAAATATTATGGAAAGAATATGAAATGCCATTAGAAGTTTGTCCAGGGCTGAAATTGAAGCAGCGGTGTTTTCTACAGAAACTACATTAAATAAATGCATCCAGAATGATGGTAGACATTGTGAACATTTGTGAGTTACTTGTGGTTAAATTTTTAGTAAATCTCTAAAAATCAAATGATTTTTTCAAAGTTATAAACTTGAAATTCCTCTTCAACCACAAAAAATAGGCACGAACTACAATCCCGTATTTGCAGGAGTTTTTTGACATACCTTCATTGGTGAACATATATCAGTATTAAATGAATTTCCAAGCGTTTACAACTACCTTAAAAGTTTATTTGGAAAACTTTAAAACACCAAGTTTTAGAAGGTTTATCAGCACGGGTGCGAATCACCACATGGTGGAATTGATGTGGTTGTGTGGTCTGCAAGGTCTTTCCATTTTTTTTTCTAAATTTAGAGCTGTGTCATTTAGTTTTAAGCAGTTTATTTATTTAGTTTATTTTTATTTATGTCTGTATTATTATTAGTTGTCATTTCATGCTTAATTTCATTGATGTAGTATTTGTAAAGTATAAAATTTGTACTATAAATGTCGCTAGTATATTTTTCATGATTTCCTGCCCTGTATCTGTTGAATCCTCGTTCTATTATTATTATTATATAAATGGAACACAGCATTTAACCGAAATAACCCTTATCTTTAACTGGAACAGTAGTACATGTTGAAAAGATGTCGTCCATCGTTCGTCATTACTTCGTCTTTGTACGTTTGTTAAAAGTCGGCCATCCTTTTATTATCGCGACACTGTGTCCAGCAATGACTACAATGCGGCATTCAGTCCGCGTGCAGTTCTAAATTAACAGCGATGTGATCCAGTAGATCAGTGTCCAGTGTGTGAGGTGTGTCCAGAATTAGAATAATCCTCTGCGCCGTGGAAAATCCAATGGCAGTTGAGTTACGTTTTAATAAACAGGACAAAACTCCATGGGGATTTCGATTGGCTGGCGGTGCTGATTTTGACGTACCGCTAACCGTAATCAAGGTATCGTCTAACATTGTTCGCTTATTATGCAGTGCACGCGGTGCAAAAGAGAAGAGAAAACTTTACTTTTTTACAGGTAACCCCTGGAGGCTTAGCAGAAACTGCTGGCATGCAAGTGGGCGATGTTGTGGTTAGAATAAACGACACCGCTATATCACCACTAACACATGTGCAGGCTCATGATGTTATCGTCAGCAGTGGGAATAATTTTGAAATAGCAGTTAGAAGGTATATATGCAGTTTTCACCTTTCCTAAGAATACGCAACCAAAGTATTTCCAAATCCCAAGGATTTGGTATGTTAAAATTTTTACAACTTTACAATTTTTGGAAAGCCTTCAGTAATTTAGGTTATTGGCAATAATAGATTCCTATTATGGACAAAATAATACAGTAGGCGTTGGAAGTATTCAACAGATTTGTAATTGTAATACAATCAACTAATACGTTAGAATTTTGGGCTGTATCAACTTATTATTGACATGATCTGACATGATTGGTTGCATGTTACATGTTGATTGCATCATCTACAAATGATGCCATGGAGCCAACTCCTATGCTAAAAATGTAAGCCACTTAAACGAGAACTTCTAGTAAACTAAGGTGATCTAGAGGATGCCGGGTGTTTTGAAATTATGTGCTTCACGGGTTGCAGTATTCCCCACATGCTTTATGGGTTGCATTTTTTCACGATTCCAAGTTAAAATAAATTATTAGACATTTTTTGAACTATACATTTATTACAAATACTGTGACACAGTCATACAATTAGATATAATACTGTAACATGTCACGTCTTTAATTGACAGATCTATTATTACTGTTTGTCATTTTGACAGATGTCAAATCATAAAATTATTGAAAAAGTATTGTTAATTTGTTCTTTGCACAATAGTTTTGATTCGAATTCACAAAGTATTCATGGTTGAAGAGTATTTTCGAATGGGAAACAAAATTAATGGTGAATGGCATTATTCCGTAGATGATTCTTTGAACGAGCTTCAAGAAAACTTTCCTGCGGTAGTAGAGAATTTTTACGATAGTCTGATGCATTCTGTAAATTTATTTCGTACAATTGGAAGGGTACAGAGAAAAGAAGGAAGCTCTCGTCCAAAGAAAAGAGCTGCGGAATCCATTGGAAATGTTCAGCAAATTGTTGACAATACTCCAGGAATTTCTTTTCGTGTTCCTGGACAACAGGTAGATCTGTGTGCTCCCATTTGTCATCGTAGTCTACGGAAAGATTTACATTTATTCCCTATCGTCTGATCTCTGCACAACAGATTTATCCAAGACATTTTGAGCACTTTTTTTTTTGGTTTCTCATTACCACGAACGAAGATAATTTCAAGCGAACTGTTTCTTCTGACGAAGCTTGGTTCCATCTGTCCGGAAACGCCTCTTCATCTACAAAAAATAGGTGCTTGGGTGGGCTTCAGCCGACGACGCTTGATTGGATCAATATTCTTCAATCAAACCATCACTGCAGAAGGATATCGGGAAGAAATTCTCAATGACTTCATCTCCCAACTGCACTACGACGAGCTGCAGTTCGGTTACTTTCAGCAGAATGGGGCACCAGCTCACACGGCGCGGGCCACAGTCCGGTATCTGCAGGAGTTTTTTAACCATCGATTAATTAGCCGCAGTACACCAACCATTTGACTTAAATCCCCTTGATTTTTTCCCACGGCTGCATCTAAAAAACAGTATTTTCAAAATGCAATTAATAATTTAGAAGTACTTGCCCAACAAATTACTGCAAAATGTGAAGAAATTCACCATATAATTCACCATATCTCTTGCAACATGTGATTGACAGAATTACACGAAGAGCTCGCCTCTGTATTCAGGAAGGTGGTGGTCATTTCCAGCACTTGTTATGAACTCAAATAGTTTTATCGTGAAATAAACAATACAAATAAAAATTGTGTGTATTTTAGTAGGTTAAATTTTATTTCTGACATTCACAAATGGAACTTCAAATTACAAATGGATATTTTTTTGAAACACACGATGCCTTTAACAACTAAAACTAATGAGAACTGCAATGTTACAAATAATTACAGTAATACTGGTCTTTAGAAATAAACTAAATTATATCTACAATAACTATTAGTAATAATATGAGTATGCATATTATTATTACAAAACCGTTATTAAAAAATAATAATATGTTAGTTAAAACATATTATTATTTAGTCATTAATATCATATAATATTAATGATTAAAGTAATGTAAAAGTAGATAATTAATAAAATTCAATTATAATTAATAGTCATGAGGCACGAAATGCATAAAATTATAAGTACTAAAACTTACCAATTTTAAATTGATTGAATTGATTCAATTATTATTCTATTATATTGTACTATGTTGACTAATCTCTCTTATATCTCTTCATAGCAATCAAACTGATTAGTTGTGATTATCCGAAATCTATTACTTTCTAGGGATTAATGATCTTACTATGCAAGTAACATAATGAAGTGAACAATCATTGGTGATAGTGCACATGATATTCTATATTCTATATCATAATATATTTCCTGGCAAGATTGTAAAGCCATTAATTATTTCAGATTTTAAATACCATACAAACCACTGTAGCAGGATTGTTATTACCACTCTGGCAGCTTCTAAGTCCACCAAACATGTTTTCCAAAGTGTGCAGATCGAGATTTCTCATCTACCAATGATCTAGCCTTGCTGATGCGTTTTCGAGAAATTCTTTTTAGTCACAAAAACGGGACCTGCTTTTCTAGTATCGTTAAACCTATGTTGTTTTAGAAAATAAACATTACAGGTACCATTAAGTGCTATTAGTTAAAAAAGATAATTTATACAGATGTTTGCAGATATTTTTCAAAACTTATGGTATGCACAACTTTTAGGTGGCGGTCCATGAAACAGTTTTCATGCTATTTGAATGAAATTTTTCAATATAGACTGTTTGAAAGATGAATATTCTGCGTGAAATTTAACTGAAAGCCAAAATTACACGACAGTTCAAAATTTGGTCATAATCAACGCCATCTCTATTAGATCATTATAAATATTTGCTGGTCCATCGTTTCTCTATATGAGTTGAACATTTGTGGTTACTACAAGTTATTCCATGCCACAAATTATTATTATCACTTTGATAATTCTTTTTTTAAATAGTATCTGAACAAAAATCATCCACGACTACTTTTATCTACAATTTTAACACCTTTTCAATAACAATAATGAATTCTACAGGACAAAATAAAGGATAAAAGCGTGAAATAATTACCACCACTACAAACCCTACATGAAAACCCCTAAAGTTTTATTTTGGTGTTGTAGCTTGTGTGGTTTGATTTACAAAGCTACAAAATTGAGTTATACCTCTAAAAAGATTGAATAGTTGGAAAATCTGAATCATTCTGTTCTGATATTTTTGGGCTTAACATAATATTTATGTGGTTTTCAGTTTATAGTACTCAAATTCTCTTCTCACATTTAATCTTTTTCTTACTATTTTTTTCAAAGAACATTTTTAAATTTTATTTGTCATGATAAAGAGAGATATGATAAAGAGAGAGTGGACTCCGTTCAAATGGACTCCATTCTCAATTATCTGAGTGAATATTGCTAATATTCACTAAACATGTTCTTATTATTGTAACCAACGCAATAAAAACATCACATGTCAAGTACAAAGTAATTATTTCCTCCTATCCGCTCTTATATTTGTTTTTTTACATCCTTCTTTGTTCAATTAGGCGCATAAATATTTATTTTGCATGTTTTATTTGAATTTCTTTCAATTTTTCGATCTTAGTCAACTTACGAATGCCTTATTCTATTTATTTCGAACCAATACCAATAATCCTTTATTCTTTTTCCTACTTTCACTTACTATGAGGTATACATGGACACCAATCATAAAATAGTCAATGGACAGCTTGATTTTTGTAAAGCTGGTATAATTTTATTGCCAAACCTTTGAAAGCAGTATCATGTCTTTTTTCCTGCATTTAATTCCTTTGCATTTAGAAACTAATCATTTCTACATATTAAAGTTGAGAATTTGGAAACTTTTGACTTTGTAACAAAGTAAAAACGAAGTCACCACTATGCCAAAATACGAAAAAAGGATGCTCGACGCACGTTTCGCTAATTAAGTTTGCATCGTCAGGAGCGTCTTCATATGATACGTTTCTATGAAAATGATTTTATAGGGCCTTGATCTTTTTAGCCAAACTGTGCCTTCCTTGAGAAAACTTATGCACAATGACATAGTTTCATACCTAGATGACAAATGAAAATATTCCTCAACTACTATTCACTGTCTTGTAACTGTATTTATGGTTGTCTAGGGATTATTATTTATTCTACATGTTATAATAAATAATATATTTGTTACAGAACCAGCAACTACATTTCTAGAACATGGTCTATCTGTCTGTTCATCTGTGACGGTTACACATAACTATTATTATAATAGAAACTGATCAAAATAATAATATTGTTTTTAATGCTTAAGTATAGTTAGTCCTCGACTTTCAGACTTTCGACTTTCGTACAATTCAATCCAACCCAACTCAATCTTATATTTGAGGTTTTCTTTCGTGATATGGATACTTAAATATACTATTGTACAGTCGTGAATGAAACTATAATTTTTCTAAATACAGCAGCGAAGCAATCAGATGTAGACGAAATAATCAATGAATTATTATCATAAAACAACAACGTATTGCATTTTAATTGAGATCATTCGGAGATCATTATCTTAAAACATTTACGTCACACACCAGCACTCGAAATAAAAAAAAACTATTGTGAATTGCAGCAAAATAATTCTACTGATGGAAATTAATAAATAAATTAGAAATAGCACTGATGGAAATCTGTCTTATCGTTTAAGCGCACTTATTGTCAAGTGCATAATACATAAATATGCACAGTACTTTGGATGGACATCACGTGGCCAAAGAGTGACATTAAGACCAGTTAGACAAGTGCCAAGCATCCAAGCAGTCATTGAGAAACACTTGGCAAAAAGTGTGCGATAGGAATATTTAGCATTTTATCGGTTGTGTTATGTTGGCACTCTAGCATACAATGCAATTTGCATTTAAATAGTAATTGACATTTTTTAAATTAAAACTTTTAACGATTTTGTTTCAGAGGAGACCTATCAAATTTACCTTCAAGACTTCTTCTGGTAACAACCGCTGAAAGGTGTTCAATAAAAAATTCTCACCATTCAAATTTCAGTATGAAACAGATGTAGAAAATGCAGAGATTCCCAAGACTGAACAATCGGCCAATGACTCGGATCTGAACATTACTGATGAGGAAATAGCAACCATCATTGGAGAACGTGTCCAATCTTCGCAGAATAAGGAAACCCGTAGCGTTGAGATATCGGAAGAAATTCAAAGAAGTGAAGTGATGATAGGTGAAGAACGAAGAGAGCAATATTCAGAATCTTCCCAGCAAAGTGAAGTAGCTAAAGTAAGGCTACAAATAATAAAAGTTTGTAATGAAAATTCACTCTGACATTCACAATGCGCAGGTTATCATTCAGGAACAATCCCAACAGCAAATTGAAGATAAGAAATGGTCGACATTTCTTCAAAAACCGAGAAACCCCAAACCTAAACCCAAGCCTGTAGAAACCGTGGAACCAAAAGTAATTATGAAGATTTATTACGGAATGTTGTGCAAAAATATTGTCTAGAGTTGCTATCAAGTCATTTTAAATACTAACTGTAGAAAATAACATGAGAATCTTCAACCCGAGTAGTTCCAAAATTGTTAACTTATAGTGAAAATATAGTGAAAACTCCTTACACAAGGTTTGATTAAGAATTGCGCTGATTTTTTGTTTAGAAAACTATATTGATGTTCTTTCGTAATGAAATATTTATTTTTGTAGCAACTGTTTTATTGTTATTGTTCTTTGAATGGAAGGAACTGATCTTTGCAAATATATTTTCAGCAACCGCCTTATAGAGTGATAATAAAGAAGCAACCAAAGAAAGGAGAAGTTCCACCAAAGGTAATTGAACATTCAGCTACCGATTGCCTAATTGCAGGTATCCCTATTCTAGGAAACTACTATTAAAGTAGATGACGTTAACAACAACGAGCCTGAAGAACAAGCGGACGTCGATAATGTCGAAAATGGGGTGGAACTGACTATAGAAAGCAAACATAATGTTGAAGAAGACGATTTTCATGAAGTAAGTGAAGAAGTGGTGCGAGAAGAACAAGAAACAGTTGAAGAGGTAACGCAAGAGGAATATAGGTACGAAGATGAGGAAGAAGAACTTCTAAGGCAGTCACAATCTCAAAAAAGTACATGATCCAACAGAAAAGCTGTTTTACATGGAATAACTATTAACATTTCCAGAATTATCGGTGAACCTGGAGGAACAATTAGCCGAAGTTCAAAAACAACTCTTCGCTTTATCGCAGCTGCCTTCGACTATTCAGCAAACATTGAACGCTGTTACTCGACAGTTATCAGAACTCGTGGCCGCATCCCAACAGCAAGAACTTTGCATAGAAGAGGAGATGAGAATAGAAGGAGAATCGACAGAGGAACATACGGAATCAGTCGGTAAGATTCTGCATGTTACATACTCACCATTTTGGTCCAATAACTTTTGCCATCTTTCTGGTAGTAGCATGATTTCACACTTATATGATTCTTGCTGGCAAAAAACTCATTCGAAGTCATTTTTGACGGTTTCATTTGAAGTAAAGATTTTGCAATCCAAAAAAACTTGTACAGACCAAAACAAGTAATAGTCAGAAAGTGCCAGATCTGGGAAATATGATAGGTACGGTAGTACATCCCATCCAAGCTGTAGAAGCTTTTGGCGAGTTGCCAAAGTGGTATGTGGTCTCACATTATTCTAGTGAAACACTATATCTTTTCTATTGATCAATTTATTGACCCTTTTCTGTTTGAGGGAATCATGCAATTTGTTCAGCTGATAACAGTACACTTTAGAATTAATCGTGATATTCTCCTAAAAATTGTGGAAAAAGATCCTAAACATTTTGCAAACTTGCAAAAAATTTTACAAACTTTTTCAAAAAATTCTGCAAACCAGTTGCAATCATGCAACTTATTTGTCCAGTTGATGACAGTACACTTTTCACACATAAACTTGCAATGTCAGCTATCAAAATATATTATGCATATACGGCTTAGAGTGAAGTTGGCTGGTTAAAATGCAACTAACGAATCTGCTGTGAAAAGAAACCAAATTACTTTCCGAACAACCCAATAATTTCGATATTGAGTTAATACTAGTGGTTTTAGCTTATTATCCAAACCTTCCTCCAAACCTTTTTCATGTTAGTGGAATTTAGCAAAATATAAAACATGACATATTAATGATTATAGAAAGATTTGGCTTCTAAAATGTGCCCAGAAAATTCTGAGGCAGAAACATTTCGAAGAACACTTAAAGTTCTTTTTAGATCTTGATGCTTCAGTTGTTCTCAAATAGTTTCAACGAAATTTGAACTTGCTAAAAGTGAATTTTATGTACATCACTTGTCACTTGTCACTTGATGTGTTATAATCCTGTTAATGTTCTTTCGTACCCAATTCATAAAATGATACAAATTTTAAAACAAAATTATTTCATCTTAACCACCTGTATATATATATATATATATATATATATATATATATATATATATATATATATCAAAATGCTAAAACAAGAGAGCTAACATTGTTGGTGTTCTCATCGCTTCGAAAGTGACAGCTTACATAAAGCACCTTTTAATTGTAAAATAAAAATAGGAGCCTAATGCAGCAGAATTATGTGTATATCTAACTAACGCAAAATACTGCAGACTTCCACCGATAGATGGTAGTAGGCACACGTCTCACGATCCTTTGTTGCAAATTACAGCGTGTTACATTGTTTAGTTGGTTTGTTATTCACGTTTGTGGGAAGATGTAATTGTGTCGCGCTGCAATTTTTACGATGGATAAAAAAAGAACGGCGCGTGTGTGTGAAATTTTGTTTTAACTTACGAAAGACTGAAACTGGAACATTTAACAGTTTTACTTTTAATTTTATTTCTACTGTCAAACTTTCGTTTTAAGTGTCAAAATTGGCATTTCAACTGTCAAGTTGACATTTCAGCTGTTAAATTGACATTTTAACTGTCAAGTAGACATTTCAGCTGTCAAATTGACGTTTCAACTGCCAAACTGACGTTTCAACTGTCAAACTGACGTTTCAACAGTCCAACTGACGTTTCAACTTGAAATGTCAATTTTACAGTTGAAATGTCAGTTTGACGTTTGAAACGTCAATTTGACAGTTGGAACGAAAGTTTGACAGTTGAAACGTCAATTTGACAGCTGAAACGTCAACTTGATAGCTGAAACGCCAATTTGACAGTTCAAATATCAATTTGACAGTTGAAACTGTGAAATGTTTCGGTTGCAGTCTTTTGTAAGTTAAAACAAAATTTCACGTTCAAATTGACGTTTCAACTGTCAAATTGACGTTTCAACTGTCAAAATGACATTTCAAGTTGAAACGTTAATTTGACAGCTGAAACGTTAGTTTGACAATTGAAACGTCAATTTGACAGTTGAAGCGGCACTTTGACAGTTGAACCGTCAATTTAATGGCTGAAACGTCAACTTGACAGTTGAAATGTCAATTTGACAGTTGAAATGTCAATTCGACATTTGAAACGTGAATTTGACAGCTGAAACACAAGTTTGGCAGTAGAAACGTCAATCTGGCAGCTGAATCATTAATTTGACAGTTGAAATATCAATTTAATAGTTAGAACTGTTAATTGTTTCAGTTGCAGTCTTTTGTAAATTAAAACAAAATTGCACACACATACGCTGTCCTTTCTTTCTATCCATTCTAAAAATCGTAGCGGGACACAACTGCACCTTTACACAAACGTGAATAACAAACCAAGTAAATAACGTAACACGCTGTAACTTGCAACACAGTATCGTGAGACATGTGCCTACTGCTATCTATCGGTGCAAGTCTGCAGTATTTTGCGTCATTTCATTTGGAGACTGTAATAATAGGAAATGCAGCAGAATCGTAATCCAAACAATCTGGTCTCTAGATCAGATTTCACTTCGTAGTTTGCAACATCATTTTCAATGTTTTCATAGTGTACCTTTGTGTCTTCCCAGACGAAAAGAGGTCTATTCTAAAGTCTCATATATATCTTCGCAATCTTTTGACTTTTTACAAATTTTGAAAGTTGCGATATGCGAAAAATCACAATAGATGATGAGGAAAAATGAATTGTGGATATGGAACCTTTCGCTTTATCACTGGTTACCACCTTCACGAAAACGATAATAAATAGCTCGATGCGCATTTCGTCGACAAAGTCGACATTCTCAAGAGCCATCAGGAAAAAAAATAAAAAAAAAATAAAAAAAATTTCTCGTTTTTTTTCCTAGTGGCTCTTGACAATTTCGACTTTGTCGACGATATGCGCATCGAGCTATTTATTATCGTTTTGGTGAAGTGGCAACCAGTGATTAACAGGAAAAATGAAGGTCAGTTTCGGATTCAGCGCTAAAAAATACTTAGGAATCAATTAACAAAAGTTGAAAAACATGAAACAACAAAAATTTTGCAGGCTTGTGTAAATGGTCCTACACTTTTCCCTCAAATACTGCAGATCACATGAACCCAAAACAATCTTAACATTTTAACGTAAATGTTTATGATCGTTAAAAATATTGATTATTAACAGTTGATAATCGAATCGAATAATGTTACATAAAATAAAAATTGGCGTCTTTATTTGTGTAATATAATTATATAAAATAAAACTAATACAGCGTCAAAATATTGTGAACATGTTAATTTCAGAAATAACGGTTTTGAAGCAGTATGTCCAAAAACATAAAACCTTTAATTAGCACATACAACACATTACAAATTGATAAAAACAATGAATTACCAATCACTTGCATCGTTAAGAAAAAACTAAAATATTTTAGATTTAGGTATAAAAATAACACTTTTTATACCTAACGGTTCAACGGTTTATTTAACCGTACGGAATGATAATAGATGTCATTTGATATCCCTTTGAAATGACAATAAAAGT
This sequence comes from Coptodactyla brooksi, assembly GCA_033557675.1. Lineage (NCBI taxonomy): Eukaryota > Metazoa > Arthropoda > Insecta > Coleoptera > Scarabaeidae > Coptodactyla > Coptodactyla brooksi. The sequence goes on along the minus strand of JAWQRM010000054.1, from coordinate 23,072 downwards.
AACTTAGCTTACGTCTTACCACACCCACGTGCTCCTCGAAAACCCGGTGATCGTGAGATCAGCTACTTAAATAAAGATTAAAAAAATTGTTCCAAAATTTCAAAGCAAAAGAAATCTCATAAAAATAAACAAAGTGTACTAAAACCAGAATTTTGAGTTTCTAAATTCGTTTATTCTCATAATTTATGAACAATGACCTTATGCCTAGACACTTTGAATTGATGTTTGAAAATTTTCCCACAAATATCACAAGCGAACTGGCCCATTCCGCCGCATTCGTACCTTTGATGTCTAATTAAAGAACATTCTTTGACGTAACTTCTCCCACAAGAGCACTGAAATCGACCTAAAAAGAGAAATATATTTTTTTTGCGTGTCAATTACTGTCGGGATATTGACTAAAGTGTAACAGATAAAGGACAACTAAAAATAAATGAAAAATTATCTTTAATAAGTACAAATACAACATACATAAGATACAGATTTAAGAAAATATATAAAATACAAAATGAACAAAAAATATTTTAAGTAATATAAATAATAAGCTATTAATAGTAAGTAATGCTACTTAAGTGTTCTCTTCTTTGTTCGGTAGTTTTGTCTCTAAATACCCGTAATACGATTCCTTTGATTAATACATGAACGATTTGTAATAATAACGTACAATAATCAAATACAAGTAAATCTGAGTTGTTAAGTACTAAAACTAAGTTATTTGTATTAGTTAACCACCACTACAAAAATATTGCAAAAATTAACAACAAAAAAATATTAGTACAAAAAACTTAATAATAATACTTTTCTTTTTTGATATACATATAGTTCAACATCAATAATAATAATTGTAATGTTATATAAAACGTATAAAAATATTTTTGTTAGTTCCGTACTTTTGTTCCTTGCTTCGTTTTATTTTTATCTATTTATTATATAAAATTAAGTTTACTAAATTTCTTGGCATTGAAGTGGCGTTTAACGTGCACCTTCAAGTTGAACTTTCTTTTGGTTTGGTATCCACATAACGAACACACGTAGCTTTTAGCGTTTATGCAGTCAATTGCCAAGTGGACCTGAAGCGTGTTCTCGTTTTTGTATATTTTTGTACAGACTGGACACTTCAGGCGACCTAAAAGAACAAAAAACAGCCGATTAATGAAAGTTCACTTTATTGAAGGATACGAGTACAGTTTCGTTAGTTCTACTGAAAAGACGATGTTAACATTTTGTTAGTCCTTTGTATTTACAATACATGTGGTGTGTATATACAGGTAACTTAAAATTACTCTTATTAAATAAAAAGAAAATATAAAAACGTACAAAGGTCGAAATTTATATTTCTAAATTTGTTTTAACATAACATAAGTAGACAAAAGTGTACACCTGCAAGAATATTATAATATACAACAAAAGACAATTGCAATATTTGCGGAAAATAGAAACTCTTTGCGTTTGTAAATTGACTAATTTTAATCTAAATTGTAATCACACTGTAGGTGATTAAATATTGGTGTAAAAATTAAAAATTGTATACTTTCAACTACAATTATAAACACAATCGATACATCTAGCTGTGGAATAGTATAAATAAAACACATATTTTTTCCACACAGTGTTCCCCATCGTATACATATCTCAAGTTAATTCACTTGTTAGTTGATTGGCATGTCCTTCCGTATTCGATACATTTCCTCGAAGGGATTAAAGTAAAGTTAATTTGCAACAGATTTCTTTATGTAATACACTATCCAAAAATTATTAGTTTTTGAGATATTCAAAATTTAATGTTTTTCTTAAAAAAAATGCCAATAATTTGCAAAAAAAATATTCACCTGACAACTAACATACAAGCCCTTCTTGGAGGGAACACAAAGCTAAATTTTGAGAATTTTGTTAGCTTTGTGTCGTCTCTAGACAGGGCTTGAATATTAGCTGTCAGATAATGCACAAAAAGGAATCAAAAAATGAACAATTTTTTTTAAATATTTTTTTTTTGCAAGTTATTGGCATTCTTTTAAAAAAATATTAAATTTTGAATATCTTAAAAGCTAATAATTTTTAGATAGGGTGCTACATGAACAAGCTTGTTCCAAATTACCATTATGTAGTGTAATTTTCGGTCACACTGTATATTAGGTCCTCAAGATCTCTAGTACTATTATGTTTTCAGGGTTGTACAGTAATGTTATCAATAGAGTTAATGTTATCAATAAAACATCTGGTAATAGCAGTTTATCGAGATGACAGCCACTATAACAATCTTCAAGTGATCAAAAATGCAATCTACAAAGCATGTTTAAACTTCTCTGATGATTTATTGTACTTTATGATTTCTCACATGAAAAATAATTAAAATAATTAAATATTAATTTTCAAATATTTGCAATTTTTTGACAAAAAATGTGGCTTTGTCTTTTCGTAACATGAAAGCTTCGTTAAGCTTCAAGACAAGATTCTTTACCAGCTTTTTGCTATTCTTGTTATGCTTCATAGTTAGTAAATATTATTTTACACTTAAGTAAACAAAAATATATTTATTATAACGTTATATTTATAGTTTTTTTTTTCATTAGTTCAGAGTCTTCATTTTCTTCTGTGATGAGGTTATCTGGTCCAAAAGCGCACTGATAGCTTACGTAAGCTTCCAAATCCTGAACAGCATTTAAACTCACTTGTAATATATTTCGCGAAATTTATTAACTCCTGTAACTCCTAATAAAGTTTGTAACTCCTGAAAAGATAATAAAGACAGGGAACTGGGAATTATATAATTAATTCTGCGAAGAAGTCCAGAAGAATTTAGTCAATTCTTCATTATATATGGGATAATATTTTCAATAATTCATCATAGCTTGAAAGAAAACTCATGGTGAAGTCACCTCCCATCTGGCAGCTAATCATTTAGTTTTAATAACTTATCAGTGAACATGATATTGCACCTCCTGTTACAAAACTATTTAACTTATGCCTTCAAGTTGCTGTGTTCCCCATCAGGTTGGAAGAACTTACAAGCAGCACTGAGAAATATTGATTAGGTTTTTAATAATATAGCTGAAAGGTATTCAACTTTTTATGCAGCTGTAGTCATTTTAGAGTTATGATTAACCCTGTGTTTTCTTTAAATGGGAACCACCACAGACAGCTCCTAAAAAAGGTAGTTTTTTAACAATTATAACGATAAATCACATGACATTGTTAACATAAAAAATAAAATAGCTATAACGATTTTTGAATTGTTTTATTTATAACATAAAGCTGGCCCTGGCAAAAGAGCTGACAACTTTAAACTTTAACAAACCTTTCTAATTCTGAGCATGTCCTGGTTTTTAGGAAGAAATCTAGGAAGAATAGGAAAAAGAAGAATTTTAGAAGAAAGCATGTTCGAATCGCTTCTCATTATTATTAGTATACAAACTGCATTTTTTTTAATAATCAGTTAGTAGATTTTCTGACAGTGTAAATCAATCATATTGAAAGTTTAGAGTACCGGGTCTCTAAGATCATTTTCAATATTATTTATAATTGATTATTTACATTAATGCCAGAATTTGTTTTCAAAATTTCTTCTTAAAAGTTGTCATTCTTTTTGTCATGGTCAGCTCTGTTTCATAAGTAAAATACTACAAAAATAGTTGTAATAAAACAATATTGTCATGTGGTATATCGTTATAGCTATCAAAAATATCTTTTTAAAAAGTGATAGCTAACTATGGTTTCCGATTAAAAACAACAACCAGTTTATCTCATAACTGCAGAATGATAGAATGTAGTTGTTAAATACAACATCCAATTTGACAAACCACAAAACTACAATAGTTTACTAGTAATCATCTAAAGTTATGCAGCACATTATCCAACTATTCTGCTGGATAATTGTGTATTCAACGAAGGTTTCAAACCGATTTGAAAAGTAATAAAACCTATGGACCTAACAATAGCTCCTTCATTCTGTTAGTCCCGGCAACCAGTCGAACACCGCTGGTTATCGTTAACTTAACACACTGTAGGGAGGGTAAGAAGGGTCAAAGGGTTAGATGTTGTAAGATGGTTGCATAACCTTACGTGTATTGTCAGATTAAAAACAGTCACAATAAAAAGTTATTTCTCTTTGGTATTACATCACAAACGTTTATTTATGTAGTAAGTATACAGACATTAGGTGTGACATTAATTATTAAATCTACGTAAATTCTTAATCTAACTTTGCAATTCTGACGTTTCGCAATTGTTCCGCACTGCATCCGTGTACTTGCTTCATGTGCCTCTTTACGTGTTGCTTGATTTTTCCTTTGTAATCGCAATTAATCCAGGGGCACTGAAACTTTGGCTGCTTGCCGCAGAAGTAGGTGACGTGTAGGTAAAAACTGTTTCTCAGTGTAAAAGCCTTTCCGCAATTGTTGCAGATCATTTCGGGTAATTTTACGTCGTAACCTAAAAAGAAAATGTGTTAGAATCACGTGTCAGTGTCTTAGGAAGGGCAGCCTACCTGCAAAATGTGCAAAGATCTTTTTTATCACATGTTTATTTGACAGATGTGTGAATCACTTCAGTGAAATTAAATACCACCAAACATGTATACCCAAATTATAATTAATTAAAGTAACTTGCACATAAATCTGTATATAGATGTCCCAAAACGTTACCATGTTTTAACAATGGCCAATAAATATACGTCTTATACATAGTATAAAGTTAAATATTTTATTGATAAAAAAGTACACGGTAGAGATGATTGTTGAATCCGTAGAAAGGTCTGGATCAGTGTTTATTACTTCTGTATACCACCTTCAGTCTTTTTGTGTCATATCTAATTGAATATCTTCTAGCACCTCTTGTAAAGTGTCTTATCTGCAAACTCTTATTAATATTTGACATTTAAACTGTTAAATAACATAAATTGTATCATCTTATTAAACAATGGTCTTGTACAACCCCGTGGGAAAATATTAATTCCTTTTGTAATAGTGTATCTTGTTTTGAGTGCAAATTAAGGCCTTTGTATGCCTAAAATAAATCTGCATGATTTTTAAAAATTGTCTTGAAGAGGTTTAAGTATGCAGCGCTAATACCAACAATACCAACCTAATAATATATCGAAAATTAGTTGGGTAACTCTAGACACAAGAAAAATCATTCATCACAAAGTTTGTGTCTGCTTCGGGCTGCTGTAAAAACTACTCACAAACTTGCACTTATTATTATTACTGAAAGGATGGCTCCTTTGTATTAAACAATGTTCAAGATGCCTGTGTAAGCTAAATTGTGTCATTTTAATTTACTCAGTTTCAGTCATGTCAGTCAGTAAATCAGTTCAGTAATCCTGAAAATAAAAACGAAGTTTCCAGTATGTCCAACTTTTATATTTTTTTTATATTTATTATTGTTATTTACTTTGGACTGTCACCCTTGAAGTTAAAAAACTCCTGTATAACGAACTGCATTATATACGAAGAATTCAATTAATAAAATGGTGAGTTACATTTTTCTGTAGTATTATTTTTATTGTTGTATATAAAATGACATTAAAAAGTAAATAAGTGTATATAATAGAAATAATAAATAGAGATCGATTAAAATAATACTTAATTAAGTAATACTTTTGATGAGTCAGACAGATAATGGAAAATTAAGCGTAGCTTGTTGCATTCTATGTTATAAACTGTATGTAATTAATCGATATATACGATGTCTCAAAATGAGGAGCTACGCACTAAGCTGAATTTAAAAATACCTTGATTTTCGGGCAACATCATATTCCATTTCTAAATAAAACTGTATTGGGAAATTCGTGGTGGTTAGAACTTTTTCTATAAAAACAGAATAAAACTTAACTTCTATAAAAACAACATCTATTAAAACTTAACTTTTTCTCTTAATAAAAATGAGATGTGGACCATGTGTCCAACCGATAATACACCGGGTGTGCAAATAAACAATAGCTTTTACCGTACATTTAAGAAACCTCACACTATATCTAAGAAACCACCCGAAATTATGTTTTAGTAAGTCTTTTATAAAAATCTTTTCTCTCTACATCGGAAACATGTGTAATAGTGTCAACTGAATTTGACACTTTTATATTTATTGTTTCAAATAGAATTTCTTCAACATCTGTCAAACATCAACATCGACATCATCCTGAAGAAATGGCTACAACTTTCGTTAGGTTTAATTGAATTTGGCGAATTCGACAACAGAAGACTTAGTGTTTCAAATTTAACCAACCATAACAGAAGATGTGAGGCATCTTCTACTGTTCTGATACTTCTTCTTTGGAGGAAAGCAATTTTACTAGCATTTAAAATTTAGTAGGTTATAAACCTGAATACAAATTTTTGAATAACAATCAACAAACTAAAAGTAATAAGTTCCACGACAAAATCATGCCAATTATATTCAAAAGTGGTACCTAAATTAGCACTGTATTGTTCAAATACTTTTTCCTTTTTGGAGGAGAGTAGTTTTAGAAGCATTTCAAATTTAGTCAGCTATAAACTTGAATAAAAAACATTTGAATACGTACACATATTGTTTCATGATTGTGCACAAAAAAGTGACTCATCTGCATCTGATGAGCAAAAGAAATAAGTGCCTCTAAAATATTTGCGTCCTCTAGCAGCAAATATAGAAATTAACAAAATAATTTCTAGCGAGTTTCCCAAAGCTTAGAAGTTCTTTTTTACTTGGCCACCTAGTGCACTTTTTAACAAGAGAGTTTTCTATGAAAGTAAAACAATTGTCATCATTACAAATTTGGCAAATGAATACTCGATGCAGGTTTTTTCATCGCTCCTGATGATGCTAACTAGATTCGCGAAACGTGCGCCGAGCATTCATTTCTTACGAAGGCAAATGTGTCAAACCCTTAACATTAAGCTTTTCTTTATACAAAAACATATCCACACTGTGGACTTCATGAAAAATATACGTTTTCACCTATAAATCTGAATTGGTTTATTATATCGGGTGGGCAATTAATATTCCCTTTTATAACAGAAATTATTTAAAAAAAAATAATTGCTAATTGTGCCAAAATGAGGCGGTTTGACATAAAATTTAGAAATGACAAAAGCTGTAATCCTCTAGAATTGTAATTTGAAAAAAAATATGCAATCTGATTGAAGGTTGTGTCACGATATTGTAAGAAACAGAAAAGTTAAAAAATTGAATGATTTGCAAAATAGGCTTACTCAAAATTCGGATTTATTTATTGATCCCCTACACTTGAATATCTTTTATTGAATATTTAGTTTTGCAACTCGTTTCAAATTTATAAGTAAAAAAATACATTCTGTGTCCTAACATATTTAATCCGAATTTTATGTTTTAGTTTGAAATCCCATAAAGCAGACAACTTTCTAAGAAAAAAGTTTTAGAATAAATAATCTATAAAATAAGTGCATAATTGATTACTCCAAAAGAGCTCAATAGGGTTTGTGAAAAGAGGTAAATTAATGCTTGTAGATTAAAACATAGTGTAAGAATGAATAATACCAACTGAATCAGTTTTCAGCGAATTTATAAGTAAAAAATTCAATATGTATGCATTAAGATTTTATTTTTTTTTAGATTAAGTCTTATAAAGCAGAAAAAATTTCAGAACACAAAGAAGTTTGAATGAATAACCAACAGAATAAGCACACAAACTTAGTACTTCAAAATAATCAAACAAGGGCTGTAGAAAGGGTTAATATTAATGCTTGCAGCTTAAAACATAATCTAATAATAATTAATCAGTTTTCAGTTATTTCTTATTACTTTTCTCATTGATAAAACATTATTTTGTTAATATTCGTGTGCCAAATCAAACACACTTAATGAAACTAAAAATATTGCTCTATTTTGTGTATTTTTGATTACTAAATGATATGTGTTTTAGTTAGTTAGGTTATGATGCATGATAATTATATCTGTTATTTTCGCCAAAACATTAAGTTAATATTGTCATCATTCCTTTTTGAGACAAAGTATAATATAACAAGAAAAAACGCATTGCTTACTACAAACTACTTCTTACAAAATATTTGAATTTAGGCTTATTTACATATTACAACTAAAACTTATGTCTACATATAGGGCAAATGAGAAGTCAGTTTTGTTTAACCTTAGGAATGTAAAATTTCTTATTCTCTTAAAATTATTGTGTTATAATAACCTCATCTCTTAGAATACTAACCTCTAACTTATTACTTTTTAACTACATTAAAAACGGATAAAACATTTCGAGTCACCTTTTTCTGTTTTAACCATTTTTCTCTATGCTTACCATGAAGCTTACTCTATCTTAACTTTATGTTTATTCAACAAGTGCCCTTTCAATTCGGATCTGTAGTAAAATCTGAAAGAGCACAGAGGGCAGCAAATTTTCTTTTCTTTTCCGCATTCAATGCGCATGTGTCTGCTCAAATTGGATTTCATCGTGTAACTTTTATCGCAAGTAGAACATTTGAAACGTCTGTTAATGTTTTTGAGACGACCTGAAACAAAATTGTATGTTAATATTAGGCGGAAACTATTTACTACTATTACAATTTAAAGATGTGTACAAAAGAATTAAAAGAACTATTATCTGTTTCTTTTATTCACTAACACTCACGTTACAGGTAGAAAATAAATTACAGGAAATGTAGAGCTTAATGATAGGGAATGGATGACTATAAAAGTACAAAAGATGATAATGTTTCTTTTATTTTGATTGCATTAGAACATGTTTCAAATAATAATATAATATGCGATAGTCTATGTTATTTATAATTATCATAGTTACATATGATGAGTTGCATTCAATGGTTAAGCCTGTATTTGTTAATTTAATAAACAATTCTTTAAAAAATTGTTACATATTTTTGATGACTTTTAAATTTTATCTCTGTACAAGAAAAAGCAACAATGTTTACATAAACACATTGTGTCCAAGAGAAAAAAGAATTAAATAAAAAACTAACCGTCAGACTTCCAGAAGATATCAAAGTACTTTTTGTTACAGTAAATTATTAAATCCCTGCTACATTAAATTTAGTACTTATACTAAATTTATTAGTATAAGTACTATTGTACTAAATTATACTACTTTTAAATTTATTATACTAAATTATTAGTACTCATATTACTGTGCTGTAGGGATTTTTAGTAATAAATAAACTATTGTAACATATGATGATATCGAAAATTAAGTAAGAAGAATACTATAATTAAAGAGTTTTACAGAATCATGTAACAATGTTATACTGTGATCCCTCAAGTATGTTCCGATATGTAAGGGGGCAATGTTTAGCATTTTTATTTTTTTTTAAGTTATTATTATTAACCTGTTTCAAGTTTAATAAAACAACTCCTGAAAATAAATAAAAATAGTTAATTTTTAAAAAAAGTAACTCCCTGTATTTCAAAAGAATGGTTCGAGTATATTTGTTTATGATCTAGGTAATCACATCTTTAAATATCTGAGTATTCTTAGTATTGCTTTTTTAGATAGATATGCAAATTTAATTATTTTCTGTTATTTATTCTTGCCAGTTCTTGAAACTGCATTAAAAATAATAACAAGCGGTATTATTTATCGCTTCTGATATAGTCGCTCTGGACGATGCTAATTTGGTTAGCGAAGCAAGGGACCCTGAATTTATTGAGCATTCTCTTTTTTTACATAAATGATAAAATCCATCACTATTTTATTTATTATCTTTATTTATATGTTTTGTTCTCCACAAGTCACTTTCAGGAGTGTAACATTATTTGTATTTTGTACATTTTTGTACATTCTCATAATTTGTACATTCTCAAAATAAGTGAAACTGCATTCCTGAGGATGGCTTGTGGAAGCCGAAACGTATAGAGTGGTATAAATTCAATAGGCAACGATTTATTAAAAATATATTGAAGCCAAAACAATTTTGAAATAAACAATTTTGTTTTTTGATATCTTCGGAAAAAAAGAAATAAAAACGAATTATATTTCTATATCTCAAAAACCATTTATCTGATTTGTGAGCGGTGTAAATTTTGTACTTCAAATTTTTTTCGTGGACACACTGTATATTAAGACAACAGAAAAAAATCATTCACGAACAACTTATTGCAGCTTGAGGGAATCTCATTATGTCTTTATCTTTTACTATATCTGTTATAGTGGAGATGCAACATGTGTCTATGAAAGTTGCCCTTCCTGTGAGTGCAATAGCTACATAATTCGCATTGGAAGGAGGGCTCCTTCCCACATTCGTATTTCTTGTGGTTTGCCAAGGAACTCTTATACTTGTAAACTTTCGGACAGCCATCGCACTTGATCAAATCACCTAAAAAATAATTACTTGTAACAAATATTCTCTCTGTTCACCATGGTCAGAAATAATTATAATTAATTATAAGCATGTGGTCTAATAAATTATGATAAATGATGTGCAAAATATTTATTCATCTTTCGCGGGTTACAAAAAGAAGCAAGCAAGATATTTATAAAGACATGACACAATATTTTGTTAAATCAAATTATTTTTTAACCACTATTTTGTGCTTGTGGGCGTAGTGAATTTTTAGATTTCCTTTGGTCTTGGCTCTGTATTCGCATCCTGCGATTTCACAACCGAACTGAGGTTCCTTCCCACATTCGTATCTCTTGTGGTTTGACAAAGAACTTTTATATCTGTAAACTTTGGAGCAGCTGTCGCACTTGATTAAATTACCTAAAAAATAATTACTTGTAACAAATATTCTGTTCGCCATAATTAGAAATAACTATAAGTAATTATAAGCAGGTGGTCGAATAAATCATGAAAAATTATGTCCAAAATATTTATTCGTTTTCTACGGGGTATAAAAAGAGCACACAGGATACTTGGTACAGGATAAAGACATGGCACAATATTTTGTTAAAGCAAACTATTTTTTAACAACTATTTTGTGCTTGCGAACGTAGTGGATTTTTAGATTTCCTTTGATCTTGGCTTTGTAACCGCATCCGGCTATTTGACAAACGAACTGAGGTTCCTTTCCACATTCGTATCTCTTGTGAGAGTTCAATCCACCCAAATATTTATATTTTCGTTCGCACGAATCGCACTTGAAGGGGCTCTCCATTTGAGTATATTGGTGTGGAGTCTGAGGAACAGCACCTAAAACCGTTATTATTAATAATATGATTTATTTCAGTTGAAGAAAAGAATTCAAACTCACCAGAAAATTACGCACACAATTTGTATAATTGTTTAATGGCTAAAACCTTTTTTTTTGTTTTACTAACCTAATCGAACTTTAAAGTGCAACAATGCTATCACTAAAATAGCATCAACTCCTGGTGTTGAGTCGTATTGAGTTTAAGTGACGTGTCGTTGCGGTTTGGATAGTCTATATATCAAATTTATTTTTAAATCACTAAACTTTACTATAAGCAATGTTACCACAGATCTAATCACAATAAGGTTTGCATAATTATTGTACATAAAGATGACTACTGTAATTGCTTTCGTTTCGATTTTTACAACAATGGTAATAAATTGGGAACAGCTAGATTAACTATTTACAATTCTAAGCTCAGAATTTACTATAAATAATAAAATAACAATAGAACAACAGAATATTATAAACAATATCTCTAAATGCGTTTTAATTAACTATTGGACTTATTACCTTTATTCTTCGAATAATACAATGTGTAGCATACAGTAACGAATATAAACAGTTCTCTGACTATTTCTAGGTTTTCCGGAATATTTAGTTTTATGCATTCACCTAAGGTTTTTATTATTTAGAAATTCTGCTCCATTACCAGGTATGTGGGAATTTGTGTGGGCATGTCCTGCGTAGTTGGAATCCTGCTTGCTTTTTATATAAGATGTTTTGTACTCTTTGTATCTATCGATATACTTCATTTGACATGTGCCCATTTGATTTTATATATTCCAGATTATTCCATTTTGTTGATTCTTCTATTGTTGGCGATGTTGAGTGCTTTATGCTGTGTGCAGTCATGGAAACACACAACACAGCCAATAATAGAAAAAACCAACAAAATGGAACAATCCGGAATATACAAAATCAAGCATGACAATAGAGACATAAAACTTAATATTCAGCTAAATCTGAAACAGCTAAATGTGAAACAGGCATCCATCAGTCAATCAGGCATGTGAAGAAAAATTACAATGAATTTGTACTTTTACATTATAAAGTTATTTAATTAGTTTTTTTTTCAGTAAATATTTTGTTCAAATATTCGTGTTGTAGTAAAAACATAGAAATGATTTATAGTAAAAACATAGAATTTTAGAAAATTAATATACAGAATGTCTTGCAATTAGAGAGGAATATTACACCAATATGCTATTACTAACAATATCGATAAATTTGCAATAAATATAGTCAAAAAATGCTTTCTAGCGGAGCCAGCAGCTGTCTAAAGAGGGTACAGTGAAGATGTTCTCTTTAAATATTCCGATAAATTTTAAAATTTTAGTCAGCGATATCCCACACTAGGCAGATAGTGGCGTAAGCTTTGTCTCACATTTTTCCAGTTTGAAGAAAAATCGCTGTAATAAAAAATTGCTTTTGCGCCCTATATCTTCAAATTGGAGCGATTTAGACCATACATTTATTGACACTTTTACAAGTATAAGCTAAACTAGATCTTTTAATAATAAATAAATATAACAGTTTATTTGTTTGTTGTTATTATTACTATAGTAGTGTTAATATAAATAATAATATGCATCATTATTATCCTTATTGCTCTACACGTTTCGGGCTCCACAAGTCACTTTCAGGACTGTAACAATTATGTTTTTTAGCTTGTATTTGTATATGATATCCTTTAGACTAGCTTTGCATGAATAAACCCCATGTCATATTATTTTCACATTTGTGTTCCAATCCAAATGAAATTACAAAAATTTGACGTAATATTACTTTTATCCTCACTACAAAGAAATAATAATAATAATACGGGCAGATCAACATCTAGAAATAACATATCATAATTAGGCTAAGGATACATTAATTCGTCAGGATATATCAAAATATCAACACCACTATTTTTTCTAAGGTTCACCAACATAAGAAGACATTCGGTGAAAAAAAAATGTAAATAAAATTAATGTTGTTGGTTATAAATATTTTATTTGCATTACAAAAACTTATAAGTACTTACTACAGACTAGTTTTATTGTAAATGAAATAGTTCCTTATATTTAATTTATTGAAGCGTACCAAAATTATTTTTAAATTAAAGCAAACAAAATTCAAGAATGCAAAAAATCAAACATTTTTTAGCTTAACTTAAAAATAAATTTATTTGATAATAAAAGCTCCATAAGTGTGGAATAAAATATAGAATGACGTTGTTAAGGTAAATTAAGAATTAAATTAAATTAAAGAAAGTAAAAACTATTTCTCCGTAACCTGGGACATCTTGTGCTTACAAACATAGTGCACCTTCAGACTCCCTTTGATCTTGGTCTTGTAGCTACAACCTTCAACTTCACAAGCGAACTGAGGTTCTTTTCCACATTCGTACTTTTGGTGTGACTTTAAGCTACTCATGTGCTTGTATTTCCGCGAACAAGTATTGCATTGGAAGATTTGAAGCAGATAAAGATCATTCCTTGGGGTTGTAGACAAACTTTCTAAAACAGTATTTTTATTAATCGACATTTCACTGAATCTATTATGATTAAATGAACACAAAATAAAATGTAATGGGGACAATGCATGCAACACAAAGGGGAAAATAAATCATAGAAAAAAAATAGAGAATAGATCTATGAAATAAAAAAAAAAACTGTGAATAAATAATTAATACCTGTAAATAATTACTAACAAAACTTTAATTCTTCTACATCGTATTTAAATATAGTACAGTTATCAATATATTAGTATATTGTTTTTATATTTATTTGTGTTACGATAAATTATAAACATCCGTACTTCTACTTATTGAAAGTTGTGAATTTTTTCAGTATTCACGAAGATATAAAAATATTCAGAGATGCCCTAATAAATCTCGCAATAAATATCCAGGTAAATACCAATTCCCTATATTTCATCCAATTAGACTCCCACAATAAAACAACATTCCACCGTAAATAAAAGAAAACAACAACCTACACACAAATAGATATTCCTAAAAAATTCTATTTTAGACTGGCAATAAATTCGTACTTTTAAAATATCTACGAACTTATTTAAGACGTTTTTATTACTAGGTATTATTTTATTTTTATATTAAAAATAAAATATAAGAATGAAAATATAAGAATTAAATAGTAAATTAGAACATTAATATACAGAATATCCCGAAATTAGAAAGCAATATTACACCAATATGCTATCACCAACAATACCGATAAATTTGCAATAAATAGGACCAAAAAATGCTTTCTAACGGAGCCAGCAGCTCCCTAAAGAGGGTACATTGGGGATGTTCTCTCTAAATATCTCCAAAATTGGTTAAGATAAAGTAATAAAGCATGAAACACGAAACTATTGTTTTAAAGGTAATTTTAAAATTTTGCAATTTATAAATGTAACCAAAACTAGATCTTTTAATAATAAATAAATGTAATAGTTTATTTCTTTGTTGTTGTTAGTGTTATATTAGTGTCGATATAAATAATAATATGCATCACTATTTTTTGTAATTGCTCTATATGCTTCCGGCTTCATAAGTCACTTTCAGGATTATAATAATTTTATAAATAACTATTATGGCTATGCAATTAGTAATTGAGCAATTAAACAAACATTCTAATAGATGGCGCTTATTACAGCAATTTTTTTATAATATCGCTAATAAACGTTTATATATTTATATAAATAATTTTATATAAATATTTATATAAAATTATTTATATAAATTTATATATTTGAATATTTGAATTATATATGTGTTTGAATATGTTATTTTCACATTTGTGTTTCAATCTTTTCACCCCAACCTATTTGTTTTTATCCTTGATTCAAAAAAAAAATAATACAATTGTAGAAATCACATCGTTTCCCCCAAGCGATTTTGGAAAAAGGCCAAATTGGCTTGAGCCACAAGCTAGGTTGAGGTTTGAATGTTGCTATCTGAACCACGATATATTGAGTTGTAATGAAATACACACCCTATTTCATAATCTTCGGGCAGATCAATATCTAGAAATAGCATAATTAGACTAAGAATACATTATTTCGTCAGAATATATCAGAATATCAACAATATCATTTTTTGTAAGGTCCACAACATAGGCAAACATTTAGGCAGACAAAAAAAACTGTAAACAAAATCAATATTGTTGGTTATAAAAATTTTATTCGCATTACAAATACTTATAACTACTTACTACAAACTAGTTTTAATATAAATGAAATAGTTACTTATATTTAATTTATTGAATTATAATCGTCAAGTTGTGGAAGAGTAAAGTGTAACAAAATTATTTTTAAATTAAATTATTAACTTAAAATTAAATCTATTTGAATGTAAAAGCTCCAAAAGTGCGGAATAAAATACGATTTGTTAATGTAAATTGGAAAGTAAATAGTGAAAACTGTTTCTCTGTAACTTAGGATATCTTGTGCTTACAAATGTAGTGCACCTTCAGGTTCCCTTTGACCTTGGCCTTGTAGTTACAACCTTCAACTTCACACGCGAACTGAGGTTCTTTTCCACATTCGTACTTTTGGTGCGACTTTAAGCTACCCATGTGCTTGTATTTGCGTGAACAAGAATTACACTGGAAGATTCGACATAGATAAAGACCGTTCCTTGGGGTTGTAGGAAAATTTTCTAAAAGAGTATTTTTATTAATCGACATTTTACTGAATTGATTATGATTAAATACACACAGAATAAAATGTAATGAGGACAATGCATGCAACACAAAGGGAAAAAATAATTTAAATAATTAGGTAATAGGTCTATGAAGTAAAAAAACTGTGAATAAATGATTAATACCTGTAAATAATTTATTATTGTTTTACTACAAAAACTTTAATTCTTCGACATCTTATTTTAATATAGTACAGTTATTAATATACATAACTATATTGTTTTTACCTTTATTTGTGTTACGATAAGTTATGTTATAAAGACCCTTACTTTAGCATATAAAAATTTTCCAGATGAGTTTTTCTTGTTTTTCAGTAGAAATTTTGTATTATTATTAATTTATATTATTTATAAGACAAAATTATTATTATGTAATATTTGATGACTTTTTTATATGTATATATATACAGAGGGTTGCCAAAATTTTATTAATTGTGATCGAAGGTATACCAGGTAACACCAACTTACATTGATGTAAAACACACACACGACTTTCTCTCTTTCTTATTATATCAGTACGTCAGGTTCAGTTTTATCGATCACAATGACGATATTCATTTTAAGCGCATCTCCACAGTTTTCTTGACTCAGAATTGCAGATAGATTTCGCGAGAAAACTGATTTGTTTCGCAATATTTTCTTTTAATGATTACATTTACCATGTATATATTTGTAGTAATATATAAAATGTGTATAAATATTTAATATAAAATAAAATTCGATAATATAAATTCTAGATTTTGTAATAAATATAAAATCTCGAAATCAATTAATTGAGGAAGAAATTTTGTCCTTAATAAAAGAAAGTAGTAGCAAACCAGACTATAGTATATAGAGATTAATACAGGTTGTTTTAAATCATTATTTTGCTATATATATATATATATTAGTATACTATTATTTTGTTCATTGTGTGAGAAAAACTTGAAATTTGCATTTGCAGACAATTTCGAGCAATGAACTTTAGTAAACTTTGAAATATAACACCTCGAAAACGATTGATTGAAGAAAAAAATTAATTATTGAAATAAGAATGTTAATGTTTACTCCGGTATAACCGAAATTTAGTTATCTAGTAAGGTTTCACTTTGAAGAACACCTGCAAAAAGGAACACTGAAAAATATATTTCAAAATGTGTAATCACAATAAAATGTACTCGATATTAATAGAAATCAAGGGTTATAGAAAAAAAAATTGTTTATAAAAAATTGAAGTGAAAAATTGAAATTGATTGTAAACAAAACTTGGAATGAGAAATCAAGATTTTTTCGACAAAAAAAACTTTTCGAAAAGAGATGGCATTGTTTAACATTGTTACTAGGCCAAAAGTTCCACAATCCACAACATCAGTTATTTTCTGCTGTTTAAAATATGATTATATATCAATTGTAAGTATTGTCCAAAAAATTGGAACTTTACTGTTTTTCCTTCATTGAAGTACAATCTTCTTTGATCGCTCCTAATGGTGCTAGTTTGGTTAGGGAAACGTACGTCGAGCATAAACTCGGTTTTGGTATGGTGGTGTCATAGTTACTAAGCCAATGGTTGCAAAATCCACAACTTCAGTGATCATTAAAAATTTTAAAATAGGGATTTCAATGTTTCAATGTTTAATGATATATTTATCGGTAATTAATAATATATATTTTGTTTAATATTTGAGAGACACAGTTAGCGAAATCCTTACAATATTTGCTATTTAAGTTAATACTAATTGCCCCAATTTGTAGTTCAGATGTGAAACATCTTTTTTTCAACAGCTCATGCAAATTTAACAATTTAGCATTTAAAGAATATTCGATTAGTATTGAAATAAAATATTCATGAGGGCAGAGACATATCGGAAAATATATATGTACTAAACAGGGTGACTCAAAATGTGACTTCACAGCATTTTATACCATTTGAGATAAGAATGAATGAATTTTAAATCAGCTCTTTGAAATTACAAAAATCTCTTACAATATTTCTTTTTATCCCCCGTCCAAAAAATAATATAGTAAAGTTTAGTGGAAACCACGTCGTTTCCTAGGGATCTTACCATCAAAATTTAAATTACATAATTTAAAGTAATATCCTGAGTTGGAAAAAAAACTATAAATAAAGTCAATATTGTTGGTTACAAAAATTTTATTTGCATCACAAAAACTTACATCTACTTACAATCTAGTTTTAATGTAAATGAACTAGTTACTTACATTTCATTTATTGAAGTATAATCGTCGACATGTGGATGAGTAAAGTGTACCAAAATTATTTTTAAATCAAAGCAAACGAAATTCAAGAATGCAAAAAATCCAACATTTTTTAAGCCTAACTTAAAAATAAGTCTATTTGATAGTAAAAGCTCCAAGAGTGAGGAATAAAATATGCAAAGACTATTATAACATAAATTGGAAAGTCAGTAGTGAAAACTGTTTGTCTGTAACCTAGGATATTTTGTGCTTACAAATGTAGTGCATCTTCAGGTTCCCTTTGACCTTAGCCTTGTAGCCACAACCTTCAACTTCACAAGCGAACTGAGGCTCTTTTCCGCACTCGTACTTCTGATGTGACTTTAAGCTACTCATGTACTTGTATTTGCGCGAGCAAGAATCGCATTGGAAGATTTGAAGCAGATAAAGACCATCCCTTGGGGTCATGGACAAATTTTCTAAAACAGTATTTCTATTAATCAACATTTTCCTGAATTTATTACGACTAAAATAGAATACAAAGAATAGAATGTAACGGGGACAGTGCATGCAACACAAAAGGGAGAACAAATAATAGAAACAACAAGGTAACTATGAAATAGAAAAGCTGCGAATAAATAATTAATACCTGTAAGTAACTTATAATAATTTATTATTGTTTTACTAGGAAAACTTTAATTTTTCGACATCGTATTTCAATATAGTACAGTTATTAATACATATTTGTATAATGTTTTTACATTTATTTATGTTACGATAAGTTATGTTATAAAGACCCGTACTTAAGCCGCATATAAAAACTTTCCAGTTAAGCTTATTAAAAATTGTGAATTTCTTAACAGAAAATTACCAATATGAAGAATTTCAATTTTGTTAAATCGGAATTAGCAAATTAATGAAAGTATTCATTTGAAATAATACAGTAACCAAAATTTTAAATTAATTGTGATCAAACGTATGCTACGTAGCACCAACATAAGTTTCTCTCATTATTATTCTATCAGTACACGAGGTTCAGTTTTATTGGTTATAGTGGCAGCATTGATTTCAAGCGCAGCCCTATAGTTTTAGTAGTTTCCACGATTTCCTTTTGTTCATTCTGTGATGATTGTTTTTGCTTTGTTGCTCTGCTGTTTTCATTTGTTCTTTAAATTATTTTCATTTGTAATTAGCTAATACCTAATTCATTGAACAAAGATAATATATTTTCTAAAATAACTAGGAAGTACATATAATATATGTACTTCCTAGTTAATTTTATTAATTTATTAATTTTATTTAGAAAAATAAATATATTATACTTAATTTTCAGAATAGAGTGCATTATATTTTACAATGCATTTAACCAAATAATTAAAAAGGATTATAATGTATCATAATTGTATTGCTAATTTGTAAATATGTAGCACAGAATTTGATGTGGTAGACTTGATTTTGGAAGTGTTTGAAATTTGAAATATGCATCTAGACACAGGTTCGAGCCATTAACTTGATTAATTTGATATATAATATGTATTCTAAATCGACTAATTGAGGAAGAAAATTTTTGAAATAAGAATGTTAGTGTTTACTTCAGCTAATAGCGAAATTTAGTTATCCAGTAAAGTTTTACTAATTTTATCATCTTTGAAACATCCTTGAAACCAAGAATATTGTAAAATATGTTGTGATATTTGTTGTTGCTGTGCTGTTGTTGTTATACTACAAAAAAATTAATAATTGATTATTAAAAATTGAAATTAAAAATTCAAATTGATTATAAAAAAAATATAAAACGAGAATTCAAGAATTATGTTATAAATAAAACATACAGAAGGACCCAATTTTTGTGTGCATACATGGAATTAAATCTAGTTTAATTGACCTTTAAAAGAAATGATAATAAATGTAAATTATAATTTAAAATCGTCTGAAAAGTGATTAAAATATTCGTATTACATTCTATTCTTATGTGTGCATGAGTTACTTATTACATGTTATTCATTACTGATTAAAATGAGTGATAATGTATTACAAGGTAGTTGAATAAGAATACATGATTTTGGCAGTTTATCACAACACAAAAATGTAATAATCCAAAACACGCAAAATATCTTAACGCCTGAATTATCTTCCTACCAATGTTGAATTTTGAAATATTGTTTTATTCTCTTTAAAAAATGTTTATTTATCAATCATAAGTCACTTCTAAAGAATTACAACTTTACTACTTTTACTTACTTGGAATAATTATTAAAAATTGAGAAGTGCAGTTCCAAAGAACTAAATGTTTAATGAAATATGTTTATTTAATATTAAAGGTTGCATAAGAGATTGTACTAAATACAATGTGAAGTATTTACTGAAATTATTAACAGTTTCCATTTAAAATTACTGTTATATTTCAATAGTTTAGCTTTTTGGAATTTATCGAAATTAAAATCTGAAACTAACACATTTTTTTTGAAAAGTGAATAAAAAAATATGAAGATACACATACATATGAACATATACACAGGGTGTTACAAACTTATATCGTGTGCTCTAGAAGTTTCTGATCAAAAAAGTTGTATACACCACAGGTCAATTCTTTTTTCCCAAAATGTGGCTCCCATATTTGAACCACTACTTCAGAAGTCCATATAGTTTAGCTTTATTATTTAATAAAAGACCACATAACATTTTAATGAAATAATTGAGATGTCTTCCTCTGGAATTGAATACCTGAATTATTTTGTTTAGGACGTTAATATCAAAAGAAATTCTAAATTCAAAAATATACTTTCACTAAAATATTGTAAGGCAATTTTTCATTTTTAATAAGCTCAACTCTAAACATAATTACTACAAGATGCTACAAAACACTCTATGTATACCTAAATCCTAAACACAAGAATATTCTTAAACCTGGACCACTTCCGGTGATACCGGAAGTTTTCCCCTCGCCCCGTTATTGTGGGAAAACTCTTCGTTCCTGAGATCAATTAAATTTTACCAAGCGAGCATTACTATTTTTGACATTAACACCTTAACTTTTCATTCGATGTTACAAGAGACAGTTTCAAGGTGAAAGCTCAAAAGGCTCAGAAAGCTTTTGCGAGACCTTGAGGATGTCCCTTGTAATAGCGGATGAAACGTCATAAGGTATCGATGTAAGTAGTAGTAATGGTAATAAGGAGAAACCAAGAGTATCACCACAAGAATACTCTCATTATCATTAAATGTTGTGCCTCACTCTCAAATGGTTAACTAAAATATAATTCCTCTTAGCCTTATAATTACAAACAAAACACTTGTACGCCCCTTCCTTGTTGCATTCCTGTCGTAGGTGTCTTCTTAGAGACGTTTCCACTTTGTAGACCCTCATGCAGTTCGGGCAAGGGTAGTAACCTTGGAATCCTGAAATAAGTTATTTACAATACGGAAATATTTTGTTTATTCAAACGCATGCAGAGAACACCAAACAAATTCATCGCAAACAGATCTAACAACTATGGACAATATCCTCGATTTTATTATTATTATTATCACTGCTATCAATAATTTCAGTAACAGTTCGTTTCCATTAGAATTTGTGCCTAGACAGCATGTGTTTCATAACCGAGGTTTTCTGTGAAAAACCCTTGTTGCACAACGGGCATCTGAACCACTTCTTATTGGCGCATTCGTATTTTATATGTCGATGCAATGACGTTCTGTATTTGTATTTTCTGTGGCACACCGAGCATTCGAAACTGCTGGGTTCTTCTTTGATGCTTGAATGTGTAGAACCTAAAAGAGAATTACGTTAGTTCGAAATGTCCTTAAGGATAACGTCTCAAAAGTCAACCTGTATGCATTACTAATAAAATAAAACTGTCATAACATTATACTAATTAAATTACAGGCTAAGACGCACATTACATACAATTAATGAAACTTACCACGTTGTATTTTTAAATAAGCACTTTATTTTCGCATAAATAAAATAATCTTTATTTGTTTTAAAAGTATTTTTATGCGAATCTTTCCTTTGATATGCAAACCTGACTGTAACTGGAGGTGTTCGACTGGTTGCCGGGACTAACAGGTTAAGATGCCCTCCAAGGCATGAGGGTTACAAGATCTACCATTAATATACCTACACCAGGTTTCTACAATAAATTATTATTTAATTATAAAGTGATATGTAACGAGGTTAAAGAAAAAGAAACGAAACCACAGAGTAAACACAATCGACTATACATGTAAATGCATAGTCAAGCAGTCCATGATTATCCAAATGTCCAACAGCCTGTGCAAATTCAATGTTCTAAGGTTAGTACTAAGTCATTTATCGATGACTTAGTACTAAGAAAGTACTCAGTCCTCAGTCTTGTACTTCTTTATTGCTAATTCTGAAATATCATTCAGAGTAAGTACTAAAAAAGCTCTATGTTTTTTAATTATTATGTATATGTGACAATGTATGAAAATTGGATTCAATTTTCCTAACGATGAAAAAATCTCTAGAAAGCCTCCAATGTATAATTTCATAACTATGTGAGGGCTTTTCCCACTCTTCAAAAAATCATCTTCTTGTTTTTACTAAACGAGTATGTTGTATAAGATTTTCTTATAAGGTATGAACAGTATAAAGGCATACTTTCTCTTAAGAGAAAGTAAAAATATTCGCAAAAACGTTTTTTGACGTAATAGACAATTTGTAGTCTATGTATGCTATTTTTGGTGATTGGTTCGTCCGTCCGTCTGTCTGTCTGTAAATTGTTTTTAGACTGTCACATTATACTAATTAAAACAATATCTTACATATAAGCTAATTATTATATAATTGATAACAATAAGGATTTCGTAAAACTTCTATATATGGTTGAGATACTTAACCTAATTTTTTTTGATTTTTTACTTTAACTTTTTGTAACAAAATATATTTTTGTAATCTACATAAAATTGACATCGAACTCTTCACAATTTTAAACACTTTTTGAATATACAGGGTGTTCTGTTTATTCCAAAAACTATTCAACTTCAGATTTTTAAATAGAACATCCTGTATATTATGATATTTTTAAGTCTTTAGAAGACTTGAGGACCACTTTAATTATTATACATCAGT
>JAWQRM010000712.1:0-20301 GCA_033557675.1 Coptodactyla brooksi | reverse complement strand
AAAGAAAAAAAAGTGCGATGGCCGGGAATCGAACCCGGATCAACTGCTTGGAAGGCAACTATGCTGACCATTACACCACCATCGCTTGTAAGTACAGATAACTAAGTATCAGTGAACACAAGATTACATAACATTTATCTCGTTTCATTCTAATAGACGGAATATAGTATCCCACTTCACAATATAAAAACAGCTGTCACGTACCAGCTTATTTGCTTCTTATGATAGCTGGAACAACAATTTAGTATCGCAAAATCGAAAATTAAACAATACGCACGCACACGCATACCCATATATACTCATACATTTCAAGATTATAAACGAAATATTAAAAGAGATAAACTATAGTTGCCAAATTATTAATAGCAGGCGTACTATTTGAGTGCGTTTTTTTTATATACCCACTTAGCAGTTATGACTAACTAAAAACATTTGAATAGGCGTTACTTTTCGTTTGTCACAATAACTTTATTATCTATTGCTTTATTGGGTGTTATTTAAACGTTGATTTTAAAATGACAATTGCTTTCCTAATAATAATACTTGCTTGATGTAACGAACAAATAGACTGTTGAAAATAGTAGTTTTTGAAAATTGTCTCTGAAAATAGTTTTTGAACTTAACGTCTTAAAAAAGATTAATTTAGATAAAAAATGTATGCAGTTGAACATTTTTTTGGAAAGATCTGTAGTCAATACCTAAAAATTATAAGGAACATGCAAATTTTGATAGAAAAAGGAATCGTGTAACTGGAATAGAAAATGTAGATCATGTCCAATATTTGCAAGAAGTACCGACAGTTCCAGCGAATATATTTTAGAATAATGGAATTCGGGATAATGGTAAAATTTGCATATATTTATTTTCAAATAACCTACAATCAATTTATATTTGAAATTGTAGAACAGCTATGCGAATAAATTCTGTAATCAAAAATTTTATTGGCTTCCAGTCGACGCTACAGAAAAGGGAGAGATCCTAAGCAGAGGGTAGTCGATAAAGTAAAACGTTATTTCATGGGCGGATGGCCGCAGTAAGAACGGGTCATCAAGATTAGGGGTAGAAGCAGGGGTCAAATGCGCCTATAACGCGTTTTCATTTGAAGTATTGGCTCAGTTTACGATCCGACGTGATTAAAACTACGAGAATCCTGTAGAATAGGGGTGGCGTCCCCTTCGTACTTTGAGTTTTTTTATTACATTTTTCCCTCGTGCAACTCCCCTAGGTTAGCTACATAGAAGTACAGTCTTCATACAGAAGCATGTAGTCCATAAAGGAAGAATATACCTTAAATTACATACTATACAAAATTCGCGTAACACGATCTTCCAAAGTGAAAGGACGCAAGGTCTATTTAACTTCCATCAGCGATGGTGGTGTAATGGTCAGCATAGTTGCCTTCCAAGCAGTTGATCCGGGTTCGATTCCCGGCCATCGCACGTTTTTTTGTTGTTTTATATCCTACATATTTTTTCCAATGCATTATAGTTAACAAACCAGTTATGTATATATATCTTAGGTTTTGTATTATTATATTTAAGAAAGATATCTTTGATTTGATTGTTACGTGTATGATAAAAAATATCACAATTTTTCAAACTAATTCGTTACTCCATTCATTTAACATATACACTGTTAATCAATGGTTACCACTTCACCAAAGCAATAATAAATAGCTCGATGCGCATTTCGTCGACAAAGTCGACATTGTCAAGAGAAATCAGGAAATCATTTCCTGGTGGCTCTTAATAAAGAGCCACCAAATGAGCGAGCAATTTATTATTATTTTGGTAAAGTGGTAACCAGTGATTAAATTGTTTCAAAGCCAAAGGTTCCGTATCCACAATTTATATACTTTGTTCATTTATACTTGAACTAAATTTTAAATTTTGGTACGGGTGTGCATTATTTTTATATTAACTGATATTAATACTATACAATATATGTATATATATATATATATATATATGGAATAAAATCATTTTTGATTAATCCATGTATTGGCTGATCCTGGCTGGCAAAAGACTGATCCAAGTCATTTTTGACGGCTTTCATTTTTACTTCAATTTAAGTTAGAAATGTGAAAATATTCAAATAAATTTTTTTCCGATTTTCAAAAAAGCGTCAGATATATGGTATACTAATTAATGTACCTTTAGATATATTAATTAAAAATATCTGAGTGTCTTTATTATTTATTAGTAGGTTCAAGCATGTTTGATGTTGCAAAAGTGGATAACACAGAAAATTATTCGAACAGAGATATTCCAAATTTATGCTTTAATTACACAGCAAACGTCGTCATACATTTCATGGGCGATATATAAGCGTACCATCATAACTCTTATTGTTACTTTAGAAGTGATGGCTGTTGTTATCTGGTGACGTTGAACCCCCTGAATAGCGGTTATAACTCTGTTCATCATAAGTATGTTTTGGACCAGACTAAAACCATATGGTGTGTTATACTTGACACTGTTACTAATCCACATGTCTTCGAACATTCCAATTTGTAGGATACTTTGCGAGATGAAAGGGCTCATGTGTGGTCCTTATGATTCTCACAGAGGTCTTGAATGTTTGGTTGGGTGTTAATGTCTAGTTCTTACATATGTTGATAACAGTTCCTTATATACTTTTCTCACTTTCGCCCAGAAACAAATATCTGCCGTACTTCATAGAAAACACGTTAAGCAGAAAATAAGAAAAGAAAAGAAGAAAAATATAAAGCGTGATCCAAAATCATGATCCAAGTTCGAATTATTTGAATTTTATTGTACAAATGCATAGAAGATACGGAAATGAAAAATATGTACAAAAATGAGTGTATAAAATATATGTATAACATATGTATAGTAAAACATCTAAAGAGTGTTCCAAATTTCGCCCCCGGGGCGCATTATCTTTATTTCATGAAAATTTATTTCGTTATACATAAAAACCCCTATTTTTGCGAACAATTTGTATTTGTTAAGCCGCAAATATCCACAATAGTTTCTTCATATTAGAAGTGGTTGAATCGAGAACAATTTACAATGATCTTAATCCGACAAATCATATATCCAACTTCCAAGACTGTGTTCATATGTTTTATTAATCCAATATTTAACAAGAATTTGAACATTTGAACACCCCTCACCACTTTATTTTTAGAGATAGGGCAAAAAGTGTTTAACAAAACAGACTCGAATTTATCTCAACTTTAAAAAGGTTATTTTATTTCTTTATTTATTTCTTTGTTATCTTAATAGGGCGAAATTTCGAGAAACACCACATTTTTAAATTCAAAATGGAGGTTACGCCCCCTAGTGGCCATCTTAGCAACCTGGAAATAATTTCCTACATTTTGTTTTGGCCACTTTAGTTGTAAATTGTTTTACAGCAAGTCTCTACGATGAGTAGTTTGCGAGATACAGTACCTTGCACGCTTTTTAGGCCACCCTGCACAATGCCTCTTTTGTAGCTGAGGAAAAAGTTGTTTCGTATTCTTATATTCTCAAGCTTAATTTTGTTATATACGCATATTTTTCTGTACAAATATTTACTTAGAAACGGGGCTTCGAGCGGCGTCGCGCATGTTATACTAACAAGAAGATGCCGCCAACTGCGAAATACAAATTTGAATGAGTTATAGTTCAATCGATAGGGGAGGTTGAGGGTACAAAAAATGTAAAAGGGTTTGGGTGAATGGGCCTTCGTTTCTAAGAAATTTGTGTGCAAAGTTGAGCATTCGACCAGCTGTCTGGCAAGTATCTTTAATAGCATTCAGTAAACATGAAGCGTTGTGGCTGAGTCGCTTAAGACGCGCACTCTGTATTTTGTTGCCTGGCGCGAGTCAGTTCGAGACCACGTACGGCGTCAACTTTTTTTTATTTTTCACCAATTTTCTTTTACTATTAAATACTAATATATATATATATATATATACATATATATACATATACATGTTAGTATATGCGTGCGGCGGGTGTATATGTCTGTGTTTTTGATCACCAATCAAATGAAGCTCGAAGATGAATGGGATTTCATCTAAACGGCAGAAGAAATGGCCCCCGCAGGATGTACTGTCCACACGGAAAATCCGAGATAATCCGATAATAAAAGACAATTGGTGAAAATAAAATTAATGAAAGTAATAATTGCAGTTCTAAAAAATAAAAAAAAAGTTGGCGCCGTACGTGGTCTCGAACTGACTCGCGCCAGGCAACAAAATACAGAGTGCGCGTCTTTAGCTATTCAGCCACAGCGCTTCAGGCTTAGCGAAAGCTATCAAAGATACTTACCAGAGAGCTGATCGAGCTGACCGTCTGTTTTCTTTTATTTGTTTACGACCTGTGAGTTCATTTCCAAGGGATGAATACTCTAGTATAAATATTTTCCTTAAAATACATTTGCCTTGTTGGAACCTTATTGCTCAATCGTCTTGACGAAAGAACATGAATGCCGTAATATAGGGAAATTAGGTGAAGGACAATCAATCATTCAACTATTTAGTGTATCAAAGGAAGATAGGTATACGAAATGTAACCCTATCCCGAATATGTAACAAGTAATCGATATTCGGCGATGCAGCGTCGAGTTGAATCGTTACCAAATAAACAGTAGCGACACGTTACGCTTGCGATGCGCTGAAGTGTCGCCAATTTGGCAACGAACTTGAGGTTTGCGTATCGGCATGGTATGCAAACACGGACGAGACTGACGGTTTCTGCCGAAAGATCAATCTATCGATTTCATTATACGGTACGCCTTCGAGTATCGCCAAAGAATACGTCGCCGATACCGTCGCCGACGAAAAGTATTTCGCTCTACTCAAGGCGTCTGGGGACCCACCCTCCACCACAACTTTTAAAACTCGCTGCGCCTGAAATTTATAGAGCCTTTTTGACAGTATGATGCCTTCGTCGAAGCGTGGAAGTGATTACTGTACCGCAGGGACACTAGCAACGATGGATGATCGACTAACTTTTCGCAGCTTACAAAATATGAACGCAAAAGTCTGGCGATATCATAAAACTAGAATAGTTTATAGGATATTTTGGAGTTGGTTCGATAAAGTAGATTAAAGAAAATATAAGATCAACGTCACATATTTTATACAGGTTTGGTAAACGTTCATTTGTGTTTGGAAAAATTCATACGACTTCGTCGTAAAATCACTTCGTCGCACAGTGGTGCCAAAACGCATATTTGTGGAAAAAATTATATATGGCCTACAAAGTCTTGGACTCGATGGGTGTCAGTTTTACCAAAACTATTTCATAATATTGTCGTTCGAAACTAGTTGAATCGGCACTGAAGATACCATGTACATGAATGCATCAGATGTGTCCATTGAATTATCCGTAAACTTTTGTTTAAATTCATTTTGACCAGAAACCCTATCACATCCCCACGTGGATATTAAAATTAATTCATCTTTGTCCATCTCTGCAATCGTTGTTTGATCAAAACGTTTGGATTTTTTCTCAACGGTATGATCTAATAAATTTCGAAGATCTATTTCAGCTTTCTTTTCGGTTATTCTCATTTCTTGAGGGTAACATTCCTTTTTAGCTCTTATAACTTTTTTATATATAACAGCTCTTCAGGCCTTGAGCCCCATGGCAAAAACCCAACTTTTTTATAAGGAGGCAAAATATTGAAAATATCTGTTATCATCGCTAGCGTTTGATTAGTGTCAATATATTCTGGTATTATATTTGATGCACTCTTGGCAGCCGAATTTAATTGCTGAATGGGAAAAGTGATTAATAAGACAATGCTTTAAAATTAGGTTTATTTATTTAATTAGGTTCATGGAATGCATTCTTAATGTCGCTTATTATTTAAAGCAAACAAGAATTGAAAAAGAAGAAAACAAAAAGAAAATTCAAAAAGAATTTCAATCTCGAACTGAATTTGGAATAGATATGTTGCGTCAAGATTGTGGAAATGCAAATGTGGGCAACACGTCACGCTATTTTTTCCCCAACCGTAACTAACAGCCAAAATAACAGGAATAAATGAAAATCTAATTAAGCTTTTCTCAATTATACTAGAAGTTATTACATGCGGTGCTGCTATTGATTCACAAAAGTTTGTTATGTATTCTTATCATACTGCAGAAATGTTTGTCGATTTATATGGATGGTATTATACGCCAGTAACTGTTCATAAAATGCTTCATTACGAAAAAATTATTACGGCAGCAGTGCTTCCCATTGGTTTATTATCCGAAGAAGCCCAAGAAGTTCAAAACAAATACTACAAAAAATACCAATTGCTCACTCAAGAGAGATTAGTCGCTTAACAACAAACGAAGACGTATTGCATCCGTTATTAATCTCGTCTGACCACTATATAAGACACAACAACACAAATGACACCAGTCTTGAAAATAGCGCAATGCTGAAATATGTCGACTAAGAACAGTAAACAAATGCTCGTCAAGCAGGCAAGATACATCGAACCCACTGAAGTAATAATTTTGACAGGCATCAATAAAGTTGGTATCCAACATAGCTGCTACTGCTAATATATATTTGATAGGGTCAATTGTACCAAAGCAATAACAAAAACTATGATAATTGGACAGAACACAGAAGTCTTGTGGCACTAGAAGCTGATATATAGGTGGTTTGGCAAAAAGAAAATACGTGGAATTTTAGGTTACCGCCAGAAATCTTTATTCATTCATCAATATTAATTTTGCCCTTTCAAAGTAGTTTTTGTAAATTGCATAACGCAATTTTTGGAATTGCGTTAATAGCTATTAGCTTCCTTAGCAATTTCCTATCTCTTCAATGTTTGCAATACGCTGTTCTCTCACTGTTTTTAAAGCGTTAGCAACCTTATTAATATTATATTATGCATATAAGTCAATATGAAGAATAAATTGTATTAAGTTACATTTTCAAACTTAATTATTCTTATTTATTTAAATTCTCTGGACGTCGAAAGCGTTCTGTTATTATAAAATGTGTGACAATTCCCACACCTATTGATTTTAGTGCTCCCCATGGGTTGTTTTCTTTGTGTCGCCTCCGTTGTTCTAAAAGGAGTTTTCGTTGTCTACCTACTATGGTGTTAGTTGTGTTCCGAAATTAAATCGCTTGTAATAATCTGATACTGCTAGCAGCCTATTTGTATACTATCCTTTTGTACTTAGTAAGTAAGTTTTGTACTTCTGTAGCGTTTTAACGATGCGTTTTAATTAATAAGCGTCAGCAAACTAAACCTAACGCCATGTACATTAACGACCCCACTGTCTTTTACCATTTCTACATTTGAGATAGACGTACCGTTACTAAGAGGGGTGTATTATATATATATGTATATATATATATATATATATATAATTTTTGTAGGAGAGAATTATTTGCCCAACTGAATCAAGTATATCTGTCAAAATATAGTAGTGCAAAGTCCATCAATCCTATTTAATCACTTGTCGATATCATACTGCAGAAAGTGCCTACCTGTACGGAGTTACAAACTAGTTACTGTTGTATACAGATGCGTGTTCTGGACCGCTGAAAGAAATGGTGAAAAACTATAATTGGAAATACAAATAATAACTGTAGGTACTCTGGTATTTTAGTGAATAGTATAAATTAAAAATAGTTTGCCTAGCGCGGCAGAAATTATACAGACATCACAGAGCAATAATAATATGCTTAAGATAAATGGTTAAGTCCATGACCAATCTCTGAGCATATGATCCGAATACTATAACGACAACCGGACAACGGGTATAATATAGGCGTATCACTGAGCAATTATATATGAAATATAAACGGAAGAAACAATAGTTATGCTGGTGGAGGTGAGCAATAGATGCAACACCTCATGGGAAATAAAAATAATGCACAGAAAAGCTATCACGAAGAAATGTTTGCTAGAAAAGAAAAAAATAACATACAAAATACAGACAAAAACAATTCGCAAAGTTAAAATCATGTTAGAGGGCATAGCAATTGAAAACAATTCGGAATATGAAACAGTGCAAATACTTCTGCAAACTAAAATAGAACAAATAGGGCAAATAAGAGCTAAAGCATAAAAGAACGAAATCAGAAATCAGACCTTATAGACGAAGAATTGAAAACCCAGAAAATGCGTACATAAATGGCAACGATAGAAAAAGATATCTAGAGGACAAAAGTTTGGTTACCAGTAGTAAGTATTAATGGAGAATTGTGGAAATTGGACAAGAAAATGAATAAAGACCACATTAGGGTACAGAAGTATATAAAAACTAAACGGGAAGAAGATATATGAACATGCACCACAAAGATGAAACAACTACAGCAATAGGGAGAAAAACGACTGAGTGAAAACGCAAGGTATTCCAAAGACAAAAAACAAAAGAAAGTTGAGTATTAGAGGAATTTGGAATCGCAGCACCATACATACATCACGTTTTATTGAGGAGAGAATAAACAAAGAAAATGATACAGCATTTATGGACTCCAAGAAATATTGTAATAGTGACTATATACGCACCAACGGAGGATGCAGATGAGGAAGAAAAGGACAAATTCTATGAAGAATTAGAAGCACCAAGCCACTGATTTTCCAAGAACGACGCACAAATTATAGCAAGAGACCTAATGGTCAAAATGGAAGAGAAGAACACGTCAATTATGTACCGAGGAAACAAGTCATTACATAACAACTGAAAATTGAAATACTTTATGCAATCTACCAACCGCATTAAACATGTTTGTGATGAGTACTAAATTTAACCGCAAGAAAGAACATAAATATGGATATTAACACGTTTACCACACAGAGCCCCAAACGTATCTACGGGTCACCTTCTACTACTGATAAGAAAGGAGCGATTATGAACAGGAGTGGAAATACAACTAGCTGTTAAGAAAAATATTAGATGGCACAATTGTTACAACAGAAGACATAATAGGTAGACCGAAAAGGGAAGGAAGAATCGACTGGTTTGACTTCAAATGTGAACAAATAAAGACATGAAAGATGCATGATTTGTAAGATCTAGCAAGGAAGAGAAGATACGAAGATCATTAAACATAAAAGGAAACAATGGAACATGAGCGGGATTGATGAATTGGAAGGTGATATGTATGTGTTTTCTTCATTGTTCGTCTGGCACATTATGAATTTGATATTATCCTTTCCTTTCTACTTTCTCACATTTTGAGAACATGTTTGTGGATTCTCAATTGTTTTACTTTGAAAGCTGTTTGAAAGCTTTGAAGCAGAATCTCGTCAAAGTAAGCATCAGAAAAATATGAATCGCATAGCAATAAGCGTGAGTTTGTTATTTTGCACAAGATGTTTAGATTTAGTTTTGTAATACAAGCTTTTAATACAAAAATAATATAAATTACATAATACATCTAATGTATGGCAAGTTAAAAAGGGATGTTTATATATTTATGGCAATACTTTACGGTTCATTAAGATTTTGCACCTAAGGATTTAACATATAAGGTCAAACTATAATTGCAACTATTGTTTTTCATAACCGTTTTAACTATTAATCAACATATTTAACAATATGTAATAAGTAAGAACACAGTAAAACGCCAATAAAAGTCACAAATGGTAAGTTAATTAACTATTAAGTTGTGGTGGATCAAGTGCAAGGTGAGCTTCGATAAACACACAGTCATCAGTAGGTCGAGAATGAAGATCAAAGCAAACGACACCAAGCGTAACCCACCAAGAGTACTGACTGAGCACCTCATTTTATTAGTACATATATAAGCGTCGGTAGATTAAGAATAAGTAAGTTGTAATCGGAGTTATAATCAAAGCCACGATGGAGTTTTAAATACAGTCCAGTTGTAATAGCAGTCCTCAGTCAAGGCCCAGATGTGTGCCGACAACTAATAAACAAACCTCCTCCAAGTAACAAAGGAATCGTCTCATTAAAAACCCGTATTTTCATCGACCAACAAAGTAACAAAAATTATAAAATTCTACCAAAACATTTACAGAAGATGTCGAGAT
This sequence comes from Coptodactyla brooksi, assembly GCA_033557675.1. Taxonomy (NCBI): domain Eukaryota; kingdom Metazoa; phylum Arthropoda; class Insecta; order Coleoptera; family Scarabaeidae; genus Coptodactyla; species Coptodactyla brooksi. The sequence goes on along the minus strand of JAWQRM010000712.1, from coordinate 10,326 downwards.
GTAAATCACCATTTGCAGCTCTTCACTGACTATCTACTGATTTGGAATACAAGAACTTTCATACCAATTATTGTTAAATTAGATCCAAAATGTGTTTCCAAGCATTTTTGAAGCAATTGCAGATATTTCGCAGCATTTAGTGTACTTTAGATGAAGTTCTGACAAATAATTCTTTGTTCCAATATGGCATATTTGTGTATTTAGGACACTGATTAATACATACTATTAACACATTATTATTAAGACAAAAAATATTTCTGCTATATGATTGATAACATGATTGATAATTGGTAAATAGGAAACTGAGTCCCCTAGAGTTGACAATGACTTCTCTATGATCACTTGCAATTCACAATTGAGAACAAAAAGTAATTGAAAACTCAAATATGACCTACAGTAACCTACCAGTAAGTATATATTTTTGCATGCCACATAACAAATGCGTTCTACAATTCATAATTGATAAATAGAGAATGGCCGAAAATTGAAAAATGAGTTCTGTTGAAAGTACTTCAGTATAGTTTATATTATACGTTTTGTAAAGCGGCCTACAGAAAGTTCAAAGAGTTGAAAGCGAGCTTCAATTTCCGTTAATAAACGAGATAAGTTTTCAGTCGCTTACCCAATAAAGGTGCTAAAGGTTTTTATCGATATTCTTGATTGTGCCAGTTCTGTCATCACCATCGACTTTATCAAATTTTCCTGTTTGGTATTACCAATTGGAATCACTCTGTACATACAAGTATATTCAAATGTATTGCCAGTATATAGCAATTAATTACGTAACTTTGCATGACATTTAGCTTGGATACATCATGAAATTGCGGAGGGTATTTCGAAAATTACATAAAATAATTTGCCCGCAGTTTAATCAGAGTCCGCCGGCAACGAATTACCGGTTAAATTAATAAGCGACAAGTATAATTTAAAGTTTCGGGACTGAACTTTAAGTTGTTCAACTTTAAGTTACTGCATTTAATGTGCTTTCGCGCAGTAACTTACGTGTACCGCATTTTCGAAGGAACTTTCGACCTTCTACTTGTTCGTTATAGATTACATATATCATTAGGCTCCACGTAAATTACGAGGGCACATAACGTTGGGGCAAAAACAATTTTAACGACGTCATTAATGCTTGCTCTTCCTTTTTGATGTAAGACGGATAATAAAGCGAAGTTTCCCCGTTACAATTTTTAATAAATCTCGTTGTGATTTAGTAGCAGGCGAAGCTTTTACGACAAACTTCCTCTGGCATTTTAAGAAGGTAATTTAGAATCTACCCGCAATCTTTAAACAAGGAGATTATTATGCAATATTTAACATTTTACCATGTAATTCTTGCATTAATGACACTAAGTATTATTTCCGGTATACTTATGTTTCACACAGTAATTGATTATTATTTATCTCAATTATTATTTCTAAGAATAGGATAGTACTATTTCGAAATTTATTAGAAGCGGAAGCTGGCGAAATTACATTTATTTTAAGTTATAGGAGAATAAGTTTATTTCTGATAATTACTACTGAACTTTAAGGGAAGTCCATACTGCCCTTGGTAGTGGTATTCAAGGCCACCGTGAGATGTCAAACAGTAACCTAATCTCTCAGAAATTCCTTCTAACATTAGAAAGCATTTCAGGGTAGCTGTTTCTATTATTTTAGCTCTCAGGGCATCCAGATAATCTTTTGCGGGCCTTCCTGCAGAAGATTGTTCAAATAAATTATGGTAATCGCTTGCAGACCTGCCACTGTAATACCACTTGATACACACCCATTTCTTTTAATTATGTTCGCTAGAAATAGATGCTCTGTGTGCTAAACAACTGAATAATGCCCGTAACTCTCGTAATGCCGTCACATCGGCAATATGATGAAGTGGGGACGCTGCGTAATGCGTATTCGGTATTGCCCCCATTATGCGTCCCACTTTAACACGAATTGTGAACGCAGCTTAAGAGTCCTATCGTACGAGATTTTACCCTCATACTATACTGGAAATTATTTTGAAGTTCGCAATTCGACCGCTAGGGGGCGTAACTTCTACGAAGGAACATAAAATTCACGCTATCTCGGAAAGTTGGACGATGAGCTATAACTTTGAAAAAATCATTTGATAGCTCGGGTAAAACCGCATCATTTTGCTTTGAGACATTCTTTCGTATCTGTCAGAATAAGGGAGGGGGAGGCCAGTGTATTTGTTTTAAACTAAACGATTCCACCAAAATTTTTTCTCAAAAATTCATAAAATGCTCTTTCAAACGAGACCAAAAATATTAAAATCGGTTGAATGGTTCGGGAGATATAAAAATGTAAATATTGAAAAACGCATTGCCTTCCCCTTCCCTTATTATGACAGATACGAAAAAATGTCTCGAAGCAAAATGATGCGGAATTACCCGAGCTATCAAATGATTTTTTCAAAGTTATAGCTCATCTCTAACTTTCCATACATTTCTCCTGGCCACTTTGTTCAAAAGGATTTTCTTCCCGAACCTCTAGGCCTTATCATTGTCGAGATACAGCCGCTCCGTACCCTTATCCGGACACCTTGTATAATCATTTAGTATTCAGTGTTTGAATTGTGTTCTATGTTGAAGTATTCAGGTGCATCGTGGACTTATTTAGATATGCATTAAGGAATACATTTTTATTGGTTAATGTTTAGAATACAAAGTCTCAATATAAGGTTCTACAGAACGTTATATGTATTTAAAAAATGAAGTAGATTAACAATAAACTTTTATTTTCTGTACTACCATGTAATTCAAAAACCTGATATTGCTATTGACTACAGCTTATGTTCATTTTTGAAGAGAAAATGGGATTTTTTATACTAAACAAAATTTTTATTTTTAAGACTAACTTTTAACAAATTTATTTTCAGTTCCAAACTATGTGCGATAAAAATAAAGAAACGTTTAAGAGAAATTTATTTTTCTAGATGGGAAAATTCAAATGTTGTAACGTGAATTAAGCGAGAAATTATCAGATATTAAGGGAGAAAAAGCATCACACATTTCTAAAACTCTAAATTTAAACGAAGCAACAATTAGAACAATTAAGCAAAACGAAGAGAAAAATATGCAGCTCGTCACCGAGCGCCAATAATTGAGAAAATGGAAAAGGTTCTAAACAAAAATTTCATTAGATGGCAATGTCAGAACTTGTATCTCGTAAAACGAAAAAAATGCACCTGGACTTAAGGTATCAATAGATCGAGCAACGCTACTTTTGTGCGGTAATGGAGCAGGAGACTTGAGGAGATGACAAAATCCTTGCTCGTTCATAGATCTTTAAATACCCGTGTATTTAACGTAGTAAAAAAAAAGTTACCTGTCTACTCGAGAGCAAATTTAAGACTAACTTGAGATTTATTTAGATCGATTCTTATATTGTTTTGTGCCAAATATTGAAAATTATTTAAAAAAGAAAAATTTTAACTTCAAAGTGCTGTTATTATTAGATAATGCTCCAGGATATGCACAAGATTTAAATCATTCAAATGTTCAAATAATACCGAATACCACTGCATTACTCTAATAATGAGATCAAGATACTATTCATACCTTTAAAACTTATTATATCAGAAAATGGTAGCAATGGATTCCAGATATGTATAGCTGAATTGAAATCAATTGACGTAATGGAAGCTTGGAAGCAATTTACAATTAAGCACTGTATCGAAATCCTATCCTTATCATTGAAAGCAATAAAAACCTCAACTTTAAATGGATGTTGGAAAAAATTTGACCATCGTCAGTTGAAGTAGATAACAAGTTTGTATCATCATAAAATGGTATTGATAACATATTTTTATAAATGCTTTTTCTATTTCTAATTGTTCTTCTACATTCATCTTCCTTCTCTTCGTGCATATTATGTCCCGTTTCTACTCTATGGGTGGCTACACTTGATGAGGGTCTGTTTTGGTGTTCTTTTAATTTTGTCTTGAATTTTCTTCCAGTTTGACCAATATGGGCTTTTTTGCACAGCGCAATCGTCAACACAACGCTACACAAAAGTGTAGCATTATGTTGACAATGTGTTTTGTTTGTTACTACTTAATACTACTGAGCAAACTCTTAACAACAAAAAAGGAACAGATAGATGGCTATCGGAAGTACTGAGTATGAGGTGTTTCATCACACCGAAACACTGCATTCCTGGATGAAGGGATATCCCAATACGTGATAACTGAAGGATGTGTTAGTAAAAGTAACAATCGCTTGAGCAGTTTCTGGATACTCGCAAATTCTAATAATAGCGAACGTCATGGGTCTTTGTTATAAAGTCAAAGGTTCTAAACATTTTACCACAAGATTGGTACGTGTTAGATTTTCTTTGGAGGAACCCACTCTCTGTAGTCTGGTAATGGGAACTAATAACTACCGAGGTCAATTTTCCAAATGCCAGTACGTACTATATGCCTTTGTAGCTCCAGAGATAATCATATCTCCTACAAACTACTCATTAAATTATGCAATTATAGCAGATTAGCTTTCATACCCGTCTGGTAATAAATCGGTTATATTCTGGGGTATACCTTTAAACAAAGGTGTAATACCCTAGTGCCGTAAATATTATATCTTTCTGTTCTGTTATTAAGTCATTAATGTCACTTTAGTGGTGTACGTATACGTGATATGGGGAATTGTTAGTTACGTGAATAATTCGCTGAACAGTGTGACCATGTCGTTGTCATTCCCTAGAAAAATGCTGGCACGGCACGGAACTACGCATTTCGTGCGGCGCTCGTAAATTATGAATAGGACCACAGCTGTCCGACCGTAGAGACGCGACGCACCGTCAATTACAATTCAGTACATTTCTCCACGAGTCACGGTGCACAGGTGACTGGAAAAACATAATTATCCGATGATAGATAAAATGTTAATTAATGGCTTGTTGTGGCGCGAAATGCGCATGACGGTATGTCACTGGCACGCCAGACTTAGCAATTAACCGTAATGTCCATTAGCTAATGCAAAATGTTCAAATTTTTGTTCGGGATTGTTAGGAGGACGACCACTGTTCAATATTACTCAAATGTTTTAAAAATATTTCCTCGTCTCATATGTCATGTGGATTTGGGTTTTGAATTACCTACGCCAATTGAAAATTTTTATTTTTACCGCAGCAAACATAATATGCAGGGTGAAACTTAATAATTATTATTAATATAATTAATAAAATAATTATAGAATTTAGGAACTAAAGTTTAAAATTTTTTAATTTTTTGAAGTAATTTGACGTAATTCCTAAACGTAAACGTAACGATGGGGAACCCCATGAAATAGTGAAACCGCAAGCACCCCAAAATCAAATTTACACATAAAGAAGAAAACAACACACTAAACTTTCTCGACATAACAGTAACAAGATCTTTCGTCAGTTTAAAATTCAAAATTCACAGGAAACCCACATAAACTTGCAACATTATACATCCAACATCAACTCACCCGAAACAACACAAACACGCAACCCTAAGAAGCTTATTACATCGCCTACAAACAATACCAATGAACAAAGACGATTACAAGAGCGAATTAAAGATAATCAAACAGATTACAACAACAAATGGTTACAACCCAACGTTAGTCGACAAACTCCTCAAACAAATCAAAACGAAAACCCGCAATAATAATAAAACATACCCAACAATAATAAGTACAGAAGCTAATCACTAGTTATCACTTCACCAAAACAATAATAAATTGCTCGATGCGCATTTCGTCGACAAAGTAGACATTGTCAAGAGCCACCAGGAAACATCAAATCAAAATCAATTAAAATCAATCAAAATTAAATCAAAATCATTTCAAGCCCAAGGTTCCATATCCCCAATTCAAGTACAGAAGCAACAATCACTGAAACAATAACATGGGCAATCCTCACGTACTCTGCCCCATACATACACAGAATAACGAAAATATTCAAGCAATACGGACTACAAATCGCCTAGAGAACAAAGAATAACTTCAAGAACATACTCAAACCGAAAACAAAAAATATAAATAAATACAAATTAAGCAGGGTTTACAAGCTGATCTGTAATATATGTAAGTTACCATATATCGGCCAAACAGGGCGAAAATTCCAGGACCAATATAATAAACACTTACGTTCCGTTACAATAGGAAGAATTCAAATTACAGATGCGTACGTATGCCTGAAGCCATCGAAGAAACAATGTCGATTTGGCGGCCCAGACGAAAGGAACTAGACTCGACACTAGGGAGTCTCTCGAGGTTTATCGGCACAAGAACACAAGAAGTTATTAACGTGCAGACAAACATTTTTCCCTGTGCTAAAAATTCAAACACATATATAAGGCACCCAAAAAACCGGTACCTTCATTCACTTGATAATGCCTAAAACTGAATTTGTTTGACAGAACAGGATAGAGATCCAACACCAATATAGAACAATCCTCACATCAATAGCAGGGCGAGAAGAAACTTCCGGAAAATAAACTAATGATAGATGAAAAGGAGCCTGTGGACTACTCTGCTGATGCCAAGCAGCCAGATATATACTCCTCATCAATGAGTCCAAAAACCTAATAATTGGTCGATGGAAACCTGCATTAATACATTTTCTTAGAGGATTATGAGACGATTATGAGATGATGAAACTTGTCAGACCAATTCTTAGACGAATTAGAAATCGGAGTCAAAATCTGTGGCAGAAACATCAACAAGAGAAAGTGAAAAGAATCTGGATTACCTTATCCGACGAGTCCAAGAGGAAAGTGAACGCATGGGACTGTACCTTAACGTCAAGAAAACGAAGGTTATGACCATGGCAGGTAATGGTACAGTGAATATAAAAATCAACAACAAAGAAATTGAGTCAGTCGAAGGTTTCCATCTACCTTGTATTCAAAATCGATCGCAACGACGGATCTGGACCCGAGATTAAGCAACGGATTTCACTTGGTAGGACTGCAATGCAAGGAATGGAAAAGTTCTGGAAAAGCAAAGATATTAGCATTGCAATAAAAACCAGACTGGTCAATGCAATCGTTTTTCTCATAACAACGTAACGTATGGTTGTGAAAGTTGGACACTCGGAAAAACTATGGTGCTGGAGGAGAATGTTACGGATACCTTGGATGGCCATGTCGACGAACAAGACGATTTTAGACCACGTCAAGCCGAAAATATTACCAGCGGGCAAAATCATCAAACAGAGACTCTCATACGTTGACCACGTTATCCGCGCTATCCCGTTGGAAACATCATTGATGCTAGACAAGGTCAGTGGAAAGAGAAGAAGAGAACGCCAAAGAATACGCTGGTGCGATACAGTCACAACCGATAAGAACATGTCAATGAAAGAATTGAAAGAAACACTCAAGGATAGACAAACGTGGCGACCAAAGATCCATAAAGTGGTTGAAAGTCGGATTCGACTGAACAGCTAATCATCATAACCGTCCACTAAATAAACTATTCGCCTCAAACGTAAAGATCGAGTTTGATAGAATGATTCTGCTCGAATCAACATCTGATGCCAATAGCCTTTGGAGGGAGATATTTCTAGGATCTCCATTTTAGGTAAGTAAAAACCAGCGCCTTTTTACTTACCTATATATAGTGCGATACACTGTCATCGACGTGCTAAGCGCAACTGCCGCTAGCCGCTCAACAAAGCAGGAGCTGCCTCCTCCCGCTACTACGTAGGCGCGGCTTAGAGGTCCGTATGGTACGAGATTTTGTCCTCATAGTGTATATTGAGGTGACTGAGCTGCTACATCAGCACTTCTTGATGGGTCACGGTTGGCATTGCTTGTTTACTGCATTCTCGACCTACTTGTGACTGGGTGTGTTTATCGAGGCCTAATCTTGCACTCGATCCACCACAATTCCATCTGTAGCGAAGTTTTCACTAATATAATCAATACATCATTATCTACTGGTAATGTACCTGAACTGTGGAAATGAGCGGTGTAAATTCCATTGCCCAAGGTAATAGTTGCTACCGAACTTAACCAGCGTCGCCCAATCAGTATCCCACCGATGATATCGAAGTTCCTAGAATATGTGATTACTATATATGTAGTGAAACACGTGGAGAAATGCAAAATTACGTAAAGATTACTTCGTAAAGATTACAGCAGACTTCGTAAAGATTACAGCACCAAAACAGCTTTATTAAAGTTTATAAACTATCTGCTTAAGGCTTTTAACTCACCCGAAATCAGCATCACGATTTTATTGGACTATAGTAAGGCATCCGACAGTATTGATCATGAGCTGCTTCTGGTCAAGCTACACTACTTTTGATGTGATGATCAGCGTGCTGTTGGTTCGCAAGTTTCCTCTGTGGTAGGCTTCAACAGATGCGTCTGGGTGGGGCCGTTTCGGAGGAGGCGATGGTGAGATATGGCATCCCCCAAGGTAGCATTTTGGGTCCTACTCTGTTCAGTGTGTTTACGGCGGATGTGTAATATAATTTCTTGTTTTGGTGAAGCCACACCGTTGACGAACTTAACGTAACAAAACGAAAGGTTCCAAATCCATGCGTTTAGGAACTAAGTGCTTTGTGATATAGCACTGTCTACCAGAACCACTAATATCATTTTATTTGATACAACTTGTAATGTTCACTGACAGTGTCAAAAACTTTGCTATCTATCTCGATCCACAATTAACTTTTCAGATGCATGTAGACACAACGGTAAGTATATGTTTCCTTACAAAAAAGTCTTTACCAATGTAAGATCATTCCCATCGGATGCTAAATGGTATGTAAATATTAAATAGCGCTGTATTTTGTCAGGTTGATTATATTAGTTTCGTCCACTACCCTAACTTATCTTATGCTTTTAAAAATAAAATTCAAATTCTACATAATACCTGTCTATGCTACATATATTTCCAGGATTAATAGAATATTACCCCTTACTACAACAACAGAGCAATTCTAAAAAACTGAAAATAGGTTTGAATTAGATACAGTGTTAATTTGTAACATTATTGGAAGTCAGTTGCTTTCCTGCCTTTATAACTTAATTAGTCGATGATATGATTCTCACAATGTAAACATCCGTTATGCAACTATGTTATCAACGCCTATCCACCGTACCTCTAAATTTAGATCTCCAATGTCCGCAGTCAATCTGTTATAGTGAGTGTTAGTTTTCGTTTGAACCTTATTTTAGTGTTGTTATTTTAGTGTCCTTTCTCTTGCGTTTATTTTTCATTGGTTTGTGGTTTTGGTGTGTTCACCAAAGTTTGAGTATTCAGTAAAGATTATTATTATATGTATAATGAATTTGTTGTTTCTTATAAGAAGTACCAAACAATTTAAATTTGATATAGCACTAAAGATATAATACATTTAGCATATGTAATATCACGCTGAATGTAAGCAAGTTGTCGCCGCAATTAGTTTCGAGATTATGAATATATATATATATATATATATATATATATATATTATTTTCTTCAATCTGTAATGTCAAGCAGTCTTTCTAAATGAACTAACCACTGTAATCTTTTCGATTTAAATAGCACAACTTATGGAAGGCTCGTTGTAAGTCAAATGCACTCGAATTATGGTTTTTACTATTTGTTATTACTATTTGTAAACGATGGTGAATGTAATATGAGGAAACAAGCAAACATTTCCACAATACGCAGGCAACGTAGTGTTTATAGCTCTTCCCTTTATTTCTAAAAATATGTTATGGTAGTAAATTATGTAACAAAATAAAAGCGGAAAATTTCTGATGAAAGTGTTATTAATATTTTTTGTCTATATTTACGTTATTACTTAAGAGATTTTTATACGATCTACAGAAATACGTATACCAGCATTCCTACATTTAATATCTTGGAATAGGTATTAGCTATAATTGTGTGATTGTTTTACATATTTTATACTTTTCCGGGGGGAATCGGTATTATAAAATTAAATCTACACTGATTTAATGCTTATTGCATTGGGGTACTATAATTATAAATTGAGATGAGCTCTCCTTCACATAGAAAATAACATTTTAAATCTAACCTCTCCCTCTTCCCTTCCAGATGGATAGGTACACATGATCCAATCAAATGGCCGTCACGATCATCAGATTTAACTCCAAACGATTTCTTTCTCTGGGGATATTTAAAATCACAGGTTTACAACACTGAACCTTCCACCTTGCAAGACATGCAACTGCTTATTGGTAATGGATGTCGCAGTATTCCAGTTGCAATACTAACAGGTAGGCTGAAAAGTTCGTAGGCTGACACATAGATGGCGCTACTAGTATTAAATCCATACGATTTTTAGTTAGCCCTAGCCTTCAAAAGATACGTGTATAAATTT